>JAKUCV010005249.1:0-16793 GCA_028386065.3 Turnera subulata
ATTGTGAGTCTTAAGTCTTCCGCTGTGCTGATTATTATTGTTGTTGGGCCGTTGGGCCAGTTATGATGTTACTGATGTTGGGCCGTAGGGCCATATTGTTGTTTATATTTTTGGACTGTTGAGTCAGGGTTTATGTTTTATACACTGTATACTGGGTTTGATTGGTTGGGTCGTCACAGTTCCGGCACGTGTTTACCCTGTGCGGTAAATACGGGTCGGGGCGTTTCATAGCGTGTCTAGAATCACAAGTGTGTCATTTAAGGTTCGTGAGAACCTTAGTTAATTGTTGGTGATGTGACTTGGGAATTTACGGTTGCTTGTATATGTATATTTGCTTATGGGTCTTACCCGGTGGGCACTTCGGACTCACCCCTCACCTGCGAGCTTTCATCCCGTAGGTTGAGTTATTTGTGGTTCGGGTTTGATGCATACCAGACAGGCTGCGGCGTTATCTCTTGGACAGAACTCGGATCCATAGTTTGCATCAGTGTCGCATACAGTGTCTTTGTGAGGTTTAAAAGTCTTCCGTTGTGCTGATTATTGTTGTTGTTGGGCCTTGGGCCAGTTGTGATGTTATTGATGTTACCGAGTTTTGATGACGGTTTCATGTTGGGCCGAAGGGCCAGATTTCTAATGCTTATCTTTTGGGTTGTTAAGTCGGTTTTCTAATGCTTATATTTTGGGTCTTCAAACAGCCCCTAAACTACGTCGTTTTGGGCACCCCACCCCCACCTTCTTCTTTTCTTCCCCTGCCGCCACCACCGACGCCTCCACCGTGACCAGCATCACCCGAAACCATCATCCACCTACACCGCCGTCGCCTCCTCCTCCTTTCCCCGTGTTGCCGCTCGCCGTCGCTGCTAGCCACGCCACCGTTCCGTGGAGACCTGTCGACGAGTCGCCGGACTTGACGAGCAGAGCCGCCCGGATCTGTCTTTTCTCCTTGCCGTCTTCCTCTCCGAGTCGTCCTCGCCTCGCTCGACAGCAGCCAACCGACGATTCCCCCTCGAGTTGCCTCCTTCGCGTCGTCAGACCCGTCACCAGCAACTTGCCGCTGCCAGCAACCCCCTGCAGACCCGCCGATCTGTGGAGTGGAGCCCGACGAGATGCCGTTCCCTCCTCTCGGTGCTGTCGTCGCACGCCTCCCCTTCAGCCGCGTCTTCGTCGCCTCGTCGCCGCCCCGCCTGTGCTTTGCTCAGCCACCGCCGCCACTGCAGGGTGAGCATGAGTTGAAGACCCGGATGCGTGCTCGACCCACTCCACACAGTCGGGTCATGGCACTGGGTCGGGTTGGCCCAGATGCCTACCTGGGCTGTGTTGTTAGTGGCTTGGGCTAACGGGCCTGGGTTTTGGTATAGTTACACCTGGGCCTGGTTTGGGGCTGGGTTTTTGGAAATGGCTGCACAGTAAGGCCCAGTCCGAAATAATAAAGAGAAAAGAGAAAAGAATTACTGGAAAGTAAATAATAATTCTGGAAAGAAATTAAATGGAGAAAATAATAATAATGATAATAAGGTTTATATTTATGGAACTAATACTTTGGGAAAAATATATATATATATATATGGTATATAATTATTTTGAGGAAAATAAAAATGGAAAGGGTATTATCAAAGTAAGTATTATACCGGAATAATAACCGTGTATAAGAATGGTATTTTTGACACTTAAAAATAAATGGTGAATTATGATGATAATGGAGAAATAACCCGAGGCAGTGCCAAGTATTTATTTTACGGCTTACAGTATTAGTTATCATTTGCATACCATGGTTGTGCATGTTATGTGTACATATTTATTTATTTAATATAGGAGTTGATAACGAGCAGTATCCCGAGGAACCAGAGCCGAGACATTTCGAGGACTTTCAGGAGTAGGAAAATCGGCTAAGGTGAGGATAAATAAATATTTATATACTGCCCATGATATCAAGTTGCTGTTTGTTTACTATGTGTGATAATTGCTGGTATAATACTTTGTGGCTGTGAATGGTTTGTTGTGTGATGAATTAAGTTGATAAATGTTGCTATTGATGTTGCTGAGAATATTGCTACTGTTGAGTTTGTTGATATTGTTGTTGACTGTGAGAATACTGTGAGTTGAGTACCAGGGGTACTAGTATGGGATAACAATTTGGAATAAGTTTGTATTATCCAGACGAGCGGAGAGGTTGTGAGCCTGCTCGGGATAATGAGATAATGGTCGGATAATAGAAGTATAGTAACTAGTTGAGGGAAAAGAAATAATAAAATTGAAAACACTTAGACATCTAGTAAGTCTCGGTTAAATGTTGGAACAGCCAGATGGTAGTCTTTTGTTTTATGGTGCTGGGGGAGAGAGTGCTTGGGGTCTGCTCCCTGTCTGTACAAATTTTTATTTTAGGCGCTGAGGGAGAGCGTGCTTGGGGTCTGCTCCCTGTCTGTGCCAGTTATTACGTGGAGGTACCAGGGCGGGGTCCACGGGCTAGCTAGCTTGACTACCTGGCGACGGCCACCATTTAACTTGTGATAGGGGCCCTGATAATAAAATTGGAATAGCGTGTCTAGAATCACAAGTGTGTTGTTTAAGGTTCGTGAGAACCTTAGTTAATTGTTGATGATGTGACTTGGAAATTTATCGGTTGCTTGTATATGTATATTTACTTATGGATTTTACCCTATGAGCACTTTGGACTCACCCCTCGCCTGCGTGACTCGGTCACGTAGTTTGATTGTGCATAGTTCAAGTACGTTCGAGGCAAGCTGTGGTGCACCCTCTGCCAGGCCCGGATCCATCCTGCGTTGCATCATTTTCATATTGTTGCCTATTGTTGTATTATATTAAGACTTCCACTGCTTGCATTTGTCACTCTGCTTCTGTTGTTATGTTGTAATAACGTCTCTGTATACCGGAGACCCGTACGGTGGTTGTATTATGTTGTTGATTTGAGATATTTATCTGTTGAGGTTTCTGTAATAATAATAGGTCCCACGTGTTTACTGTGTGTAACAGTAAATACGGATCGGGACGTCTCATTTTGGTAGCGGAGTGGGCTGTAGGTTCTTGGTTGTTGTTTGATTGTCTGTGCATATCCTGCTCCACATGTTATAAATATGATACTCATGCATACATCTTCATATAGGAAGGACGAGATGGATCCGGCTGAGGGACACCAGCATGCCGCCCAACAGCACTTGGAAGAAGACCAAGTGTTAGTCGGTCAACCGCATGCATACGAAGAAGAACCACATGTCTACGATGGGGTACCAGGTATGCCATACCAGATGTCCTTACAGATGATGCACATGATGACCCAGATCCTTCATCGACAGACAGAGACCTGCCGAAACCAGTGGTGATGCCATGGGCTGAGTTCACGGCCTTGTTCATGGATAAGTTCATTACTGAAGAATTTCAGGAACGCATGCAGCACGAATTCCTGGAATTGTGCCAGGATAATATGACTGTGACGGGGTATGAGAAGAAGTTTGATCGTTTGTCCCTGTATGTTGGAGATCTGGTAGCAACAACCAATGCCAGATGCCAATATTTCTAGAGAGGTCTACATCCTGACATCTGAGCTATCATGGGATGCAAGGATTATGCTGGTTATCAGGACATGGTGAGGGATGCTCAGAAGGCTGAAGTTACATGGCGTGATCAACAGGAGTATCGCCGAAATAGAAATGCACCGCAGGTTCCTCCTAGTCAGAACAAGAAGCCATATGCACCTGCCGCTAGTGCACCTACAGCTGGACGAGGACAGTATCAGCAGATGACTTATGGACGTGGTTGGACTAACAACTGCGGAGCTTCAACTGGAGGATGGAGTGAACCTGGTGTGACCAATTCTGGAGATAACCGCTTTCGACGTCCCATATCATCGGGCAGAAGCTTTTGAGTACAATGAGTTGGGACATTATCGTTATGCACGCCCAAAGCTTGGGGGAGTCAGTAACTCTGCACCGGCACCAACAGTTCAGGCCTCTGTGGCTAGCGTGCCAAGTGGATCTAGAGCTCATGGACAAGGTCGTGGTCATGGGAATCCTTCAGCAAGGACCCAATCTGGAGCTAACCAAAGCACAACAGTCCCTAGAGCTTTTGTCATCACCACGGAAGAAGACCCTGATGTTGCCCAAGTTATAGCAGGTATCTTTACAATACATGGTAGTGTTGCTTTCACATTAATTGATCCTGGAGCTACGCATTCCTTTATAGCTCAAACCTATGCTATGCAACAAAACTGTGAAGATATATCCCTTGAAAAACCGATGAGGGTTAGATTATCCGCAGGCATCATAGTGAGGTTAGATAGAGTTTGTAAGGATGTACCGTTAGTGTTCAAGAACGAAACCTTTCCTGCCCAACTCTTTGTCATGAACATGGGAGGATTTCATATAATCCTAGGCATGGATTGGTTGTCAAAGTATCAAGCTTTGGTAGATTGTCGAGCTAAGCAAATGAGGTTGACATCCGCCGAGGATCGGTCAATTGTTTTGTCCGGAGTGGGGAGAACTACAACCACATGTAGTATCTCTGCTACCCAGGGCTACGGAATGAAGCAACATGGTCCAGACGCTTTGTTGACCCACATTCCAGGCGAAGAAACACAAGATTCCACCCCGGAAGATGTACCAGTTGTGAGGGAGTTCGTTGATGTTTTCCCAGATGATCTACCAGGTTTGCCACCCGACAGAGAGGTTGAGTACACCATTGAGCTTGTACCTGGAGTTACACCTATCTCGATGGCACCATACAGGATGGCACCAACAGAGCTTCAGGAGCTGAAGAAGCAGCTAGACGAACTACTGGAGAAAGGTTTCATCAGACCTAGTACCTCACCATGGGGTGCACCAGTTTTGTTCGTGAAGAAGAAGGACGGTAGTCTGCGGATGTGTGTAGACTATCGACAGTTAAACAAGGTGACAATCAAGAACAAGTACCCGTTACCGAGGATTGATGATCTTTTTGACCAGCTTCAATGAGCAACAGTGTTTTCAAAGATTAATCTCCGATCGGGCTATCACCAGATCAAAATTTTGGAGGACATACCGAAGACAGCCTTTCGCACACGGTATGGCCACTTCGAATTCACTGTGGTACCTTTTACTTTGACCAATGCACCGGCAGTATTCATGTGCTTGATGTACTTGGTACTGAATGAGTTCTTGGATAAGTTCGTTGTGGTCTTCATTGATGATATCCTCATCTACTCCAAGAGCAAAGAAGAGCACGAAGAGCAATTAAGGATAGTGCTTCAAAGGTTACGGGAGAAGCAGCTGTATGCCAAATTCAGCAAGTGTGAATTCTGGCTTGGAGAAGTTTCCTTCCTTGGACACGTAGTAGGCGAGGATGGAAAAAAGGTTGATCCTGCAAAAGTTAAGGCTATGTTGGAGTGGGAGCCTCCTAAGAATGTGTCCGAAGTCAGGAGTGTTCTTGGCCTTGCGGGATACTATCGGAGGTTCATAGAAGGTTTTTCCTTATTAGCCAGTCCCATGACTAAGCTATTGAGGAAAGAACAAGCTTTTATTTGGAGCCCGGAGTGCCAACAGAGTTTCGAGGAGCTTAAGAAGATGCTGACCACGGCACCAGTGCTAACAGTACCCAAGCCAGGGGTGGAGTATGTGTTGTTTTATGACGCATCAGGTCTTGGTTTAGGAGCTGTGCTGATGCAAGAAGGACGAGTGATTGCCTATGCCTCTAGACAGCTAAGGACTCATGAGAAGAACTACCCAACGCCAGTGACGGATCCAGGAATATTATTTAGTGTAGGCAAAAAAAGATATTTAATAAACAAATTCAGCTTTCTTTTCTTTGAGGTATAACAAATTTAGCTTTCTTTGAAATCAAATAGTTCTTAAATAACCAAGCAAAAATAAGAATAAATGTGGCTTCTTCGCTATAATAATCAAAATCTCGGTAATTAGTTTAAGAAATATGAATCATTTAATTAAATCCAAGGCTAATGTTACATTAATTTTAAAAGTTAATATTTAAATCCTCTTATAAAAAAAGAGTTGTATTTAAATTCCATTTAAATATCATGCAAATACAACAAGATATTATGATTTAAAAAAATTTCACTAAAATACAATTAGCTAGTTTAATTCATCTCAACTTTTTGTCTCTAACTTATTCATGAAACTAATTAAATTAATTTTTTTTTAAGGACTCTCTTGGTTAGATTCCTCATTACAAAAGAATATTTTTAACATAGAAATAATAAAATTATTTGGTTTTGCAAAATTATTGTCCAGAATAAATACATAAGATTGCCCAAATTAACGAGAGTTCTTAAAACTTGGGATAGCAATTCTATTTAGTTTTAGTTTGGTTAGGAAACTATCTACTAGATTTTTTGTGAATTATTATAGAAATAATCAAGGTGGATATATATAGAAGCAACTAAGTAAATGAAAAAATACACACACAATCCAAATTAAAATGCAAATCTAAACTTCACATTCCTAATTAAAACACTAGTCATAATGCAAATCTAAAATTCACATTCCTAATTAAAACACTAGTCATATATATATTGTATTGCTATAATAATATTTTTTTTTCAAAAATCCAGTGTAGTCACCTGCCTACGGTGACTACATGCTGGATCCGTCCCTGCCCAACGCATGATCTTGAGATGGCAGCTGTGATTTTAGTTCTGAAGATTTGGAGACACTACTTGTTTGGAGAGAAGTGTCGAATCTTTACCGACCGGATTAAAGCATTTTTTGGTCCCTGTGTAAGGCCTCAAAGTTGGATTTCATCCCCGTGTAGGATTTTGGCCTCTTTTCATCCCTCTGTTGAACCCTTTTGGTCTCTCCGGCCAGAATCTGGCAAAAATGATGACGTGGCACATTTTTCGATGCCACATCAGCATTTTTGGGTCCCACATGTCAGGGTTCAACCTGATCCGAATCAACCCGAGCCGTACGCTCACCTAATTGACCCATCAAGTGAATATGTAATATTATTTTTTTCTAAAATATGAAATATAATTTAAAAAATCCTATATTAGGCACGTAATTAATATATTAATTTGAATTTTGGTAAAAAATAACATTAACTCTAATTAACCTTAATTGTCTTATATTTATGTTAATAGTCAGTTATCTAAAATTGGATTTAGCATTACAATTTTATTAAATATGTTACTTTTGCATTTTTAATATTTTAATTTGAAAAATAGAAATTCTTCCCCCCATTCCTCACAAGTCTTGATATTTTTATTCTTTTTATTCTTTTTCCTATTTTTATTTCCTTTTTTCCAAAAATTTTAATTTCCATAACCCTTTTTGCACCCTCAGAATGTTTTCCCAAAATTATATTCTTCTCCATCAATCCCACCGGGCTCAACCTTCCCATGCCGGCAAGCTTGGATTCCTAGACCAAGGACCACACATTTGCCTGCAGCCAACCTGTCCAGCCCGTTGACCACCATGAACAACCTGAGATCTGCCATCCTCAACAACCTAGAACACAGCCACCACCCGTTCCAGCCACCAACACACAAATCAACAACCACACACACAAAGACACAAAAACCCAATTAAACTCAGTACCCGAACCCAAAGGAACAGAGAAGAAGAGAGAGAAGGGCGGCACCACTTACCAAGCAACTATGGCGACGACTCCTCCATCGAGTTCTCACGTCGAGCCTCCAAGACCTCCTGCAGTCTTCTCCTCTGTTTGTAGCAGTGACGGTAGTGGTGGTGGCTTGACGCGTGGGCGCGGTGGCTTGGCTCACAGAGGGAGGGAGAGAAACAAAGGCGGCCTGCTTGGACGTGGTGGGTCTTGGGTCGTGTTGCTGTCGGTGGAGGTGTTGCAGTGCCTGGGTGTGTGTCGCGTCGGCTGCTTGGACATGGTGGAGAGCAGTGGCGAGGCGAGCGACGAGGGGGCGAGAGGCTGGGAGGAGAGCGCTACCGCTCTGCCTATGGTGACCCCGTTGCAGCCAGTGGAGGTGGATCTCGGTGGGGAGCTCCAAGGAACGGGTACTGGTCTGGGTACGGTGGTGGCGGTGGTGGCAATGGGTGGTGGCAGAGGTGGAGATTGGGATTGTGGGATTGGGCCAAAGAATTTTTATTTTTTAAAAGTAAAATAATAAAAATAAAAAAGTAACATAATTAATAAAACTAAAATACTAAATCTAATGTTAAATAATACTTGATTATTAGCATAGTAATTTTTATTTTTCAAAAGTAAAATATTAAAAACTAAAAGTAACATAATTAATAAAACTAAAATACTAAATCTATTGTTAAATAATACTTGATTATTAGCATAATATGAGACAATTAAGATAATTATAAAATTGAAATACTAAATCTAATGTTAAATAATAATTGATTATTAGCATAATATGAGACAATTAAGGTTCATTAGAGTTAATGCTATTNTAAATAATAATTGATTATTAGCATAATATGAGACAATTAAGGTTCATTAGAGTTAATGCTATTCTTTTACCAAAATTTAAATTTAATAAATCAATTACATGCCTAATTTGGGGTTTTAAATAATATTATATATATTGGTAAAAAATATATTACATATTCACTGGGTCAATTGGGTGGGCGAATGGTTCGGGTCGAGCGGGTTTGGTTTTTTTTGTTAGACTGATATCGTTGGGACCCGCAAAGCTGATGTGGCGCCAGAAAATGTGCCACATCAGCGATTCTCGACGGATTCCGGCCGGAGAGACCAAAAGGGTCGAACACAGGGATGAAAAAAGGCCAAAATTCTACACGAGGATGAATTCCAACTTTGAGGCCTTACACAGGGACCAAAAAACGCTTTAATCCCCACCGACCACAAAAGCCTTAAGTACATCATGACTCAGAAGGAGCTTAACCTGCGACAAAGACGCTGGGTTGAGTTGCTTAACGATTATGATTGTACTATCGAGTATCACCCAGGAAAGGCTAATGGGGTAGCTGATGCTTTGAGCCGGAGACAATCGGATGATGCCTCCACTAGTTACTCGATGTTTCCACTTATCGAGTTAAGGAAGTTGGGAGTTGGTTTGACAGTGGATGATACAGGAGCCTTGCTGGCACACATGAGTGCCAAGTCCAACCTAAGAGGATGGATAGTGGAGTTACAAGATGGAGATCCCAACCTGGTCAAGCTAAAGGAAGGAGTAAGGATTGGAAAAGAAGACAAGTTTCGTATAGCTGATGATGGAGCACTGATGATTGGGAAACGGATAAGTGTACCCAATGTCAGTAATCTACGTAGTCAGATTTTGGATGAAGGACACATGACGCCATATGCGATGCATCCTGGAAGCACCAAGATGTATGAGAACCTGAAGAGCCATTTCTGGTGGCCTCGTATGAAGAAGGATGTAGCTGAGTATGTTGCAAGATGTCTTACTTGCCAACAGGTGAAAGCCGAACATCAGGCTCTGGCAAGGAAGATGAGATCTCTGACAGTGCTAGAGTGGAAGTGGGAGATGATCACCATGGATTTCGTGATTGGTTTACCGATGACTCGGAGGCAGCATGATGATATTTGGGTCATCGTTGACCGATTAACAAAATCGGCTCATTTCCTACCTATCCGCCAAACTGATACCATGGACACATTGACGGGTAAGTATGTTGCTGAGATTGTGACACTACATAGGATTCCAAAGTCTATAGTCTCAGATAGAGATCCGAGGTTCACATCACGTTTCTAGAAGAGCTTACAAGCTGCTTTGGGAACCAAGTTGAGCTTCAGAACTGCTTTTCATCCTCAGACAGATGGACAGTCTGAGAGGACCATATAGACACTGGAGGACATGTTGAGGGCTTGCGCACTCAACTTCAGTGGGAGTTGGGATAAGTATCTACCCTTAGCAGAGTTTGCGTATAACAACGACTACCATTCCAGCATTGGTATGCCATCTTTTGAGGCTCTCTATAGAAGGAAGTGTAGAAGTCCAGTTTGTTGGGATGAAGAAGGCTTAAGGCTGATCATTGGACCGGATTTAGTCAAACAAACAATTGACAAGATTCAGACAGTGAAACAGTGCATGAGAGCTGCTCAGGATCGACAAAACAGCTATGCCGACAAACACCGGCGTGAGATGGAGTATAACGTTGGTAAGAAGGTTTTTCTTAGAGTAGCACCATGGAAAGGTGTGATCAGGTTCGGCAAAAGAGGAAAGCTGAGTCCGAGGTATATCGGACCATATGAGATCGTTGAGAGGATCGGACCTTTGGCTTACAGGTTGTCATTACTTGAAGAGCTTTCACGCATTCATGACGTGTTTCACGTCTCTATACTAAGGAGGTATCGATCGATCAGATCCTGGTCATATCGTGGCCCCGGTGGATGTTGAAGTGGCAGAAGATCTTACATACACAGAAGTACCAGAATAGATTCTTGCTCGGGAAGTACGACAGTTACGGAACCGCACCATTCCCATGGTAAAGGTCAAGTGGAGTAAGCATTCCGCTAACGAGTCAACATGGAAAGTCGAGGAGCACATGCGGTCCCAGTATCCGCATTTCTTCACCGGTTCGGAGTGAATTTCGGGGACGAAATTCTTTTAAAGGGGGTAGACTGTAACAGCCCGGGAAAAAATTTATATTTTTACCGGGACTGTAAAATGCTTTGTACAGTAATTTACCATATAAAAATAATCTTTGGTAATTATTTCATGGTAAATCAGGCATCGGATTCTAAAACCGAGCTCTCTTCCACGTTCGGGATTTTTCTGCGGATTTTAAGGACCAAAGTTGGAATTTTTTGGGTCTAGAAATCTTCAGAAAAGTCAAGTTTATCCTCCAGTTATCGGACCAGAAATAAAGGTAAGGGGGTATATTGGTTATTTTTTGGTCCGGGCGGGACACGCCTCACATGCAGCACAGTACTACATAATTAAGGCAGCCCAATTATGCAGCCTATGAGCCGCCTCACTCCTGTACCGCCCGTGTTTCCTGCCTTATCTTGCATAAACACCACAGCACCATCACTTTCTTCTGCATCTCCTCACTGCCAGTCACCTTCCTCATCCTTACTGTAACAGCCCGGGTAAAAATTTTGGATTTTTACCGGGAGTGTAAAAGTCTTTTTACCATGATTTACCGTTGAATTAATCTTGGGTAATTAATTCAAGGTAAATCGGGCGTCGTTTTTCGTAACCGAGGGTTTTCCCGTGCTCGAGATTTTTTCGTGGATTTTTCAGGCCTAAGTCGGTATTTTTCGGGTCCCGGAATTTTCGGAAAAATCACACCGGAAAATAACTAAGGGGGTATCAGTTATTTTCTGGTCCGGACCGAACTCGCTCTATAATGCAGACAAGCTGCAATATTGATGAATCACAGGTTGAACAGTTTTTCTCCATCTTTATAACCGGTGAAGAGGAAGGAAGAAGAGAGGAAGAGGAGAAGAAAAAAGAAAAAGAGAGAAAAGAAGAGAGAAAAAAAAAGAAAGGAAAAAAAAAAGAGAGAAGAAAAGGAAAAAAAAAGAAAAAAAAAAGAAAATCGGAAGAAGGAAGAAAACAGAGAGGAAAAAGAGAAAAAAAAAGGAAAAAAATACAAACAGAAAAAAGGAAAGAAAATAGAAAGAAAAAGAAGAAAAAAGAAAAAAGAAAGAAAAAGAAAAAAAATAGAGTGAACAGTGTCGCCACCCGGTTCCTCCCCTGCCACTATTCACCAAGTGGAGTTCCCCGTCGCAGATCGACTCACCACCGACGTCGTCAGGATCGCTGCGCCGTCGCGACCTCAACGGCGCTGCCTCCGATCGATTCTGCCGCCTGACGCGCCGCCGAGGGCCGTTGACCCGCGAGCAGAACCCGACGGATCCAGCTCCTCGGCGTCTTCCGCTTCCTGTCGGCGATGCAACGCTGGTTTCCTGCCGCCCCCGCGCCGCTCGTGCCGCCTCGATGTCGTGGTTGAGCTCGCTTTCCCTCCTGCGCCCGTCGTCGTCGTCGCGCTGCCGCAACCCGGAGGTAAGGCCCGGGTTTTGCAAGGATCCATTTCGTGAAAACGGGTCGCGGGCTGTGTTAGTGGGCTGGGTTAGCTTGGGCTTGGGCGTGGGCTGGCTGGGCTTGCACAGTGCAAGCCTGGGCTTGGTCCTGTTCAACCCAGTCCGATTTATTTTTTTTAAATAAAATATATATATATATATACTTATTCATATTCTGGTATTTAATTTTGAGAAAAAAATATATATTTACTTTGAGAAAACTATGGTCAATTTAATTCTGGTATTTTGAGGAAAATATAAATATATATATACTTTGATAAATAATTAAGTTTTATTTTGGAAAAACTATTATTAATTGGAAAAAATATATATACCATGAAAATAATTTCTGGAAATTTAATATATATATATTGTTTTCCCTGGAAAATTATGATTGTGGAATATATATATATATATATGTACTTTGAAAATTAAAGGTAATTATATTTTCTGTTGGAAATATTATTATATATATATTTAGAAAAAGATAAATACTATGTATATTTTCTAGAAATTATAAATATGTTATCTTTTTCTGAAAATTATGGTGATTATATTTTGGGAAAGTATAATTAATTTGTGGAAATATTTTGGAAAAAGAGTTTTAATTAAAGTATGGTACCGAAATTATATTCGGATATACGTACGGTATAATATTTTCGGTAAAAGAAGATAATAAAAGATATGAACCGGAATGGGTTAATTTCGCAGTTTTGGCATCATAGCATACCGATTATGTGCATTATTTATGTGTATATATTGTTTTGTTGTACAGGTTCGGATATCGGGCAGTTTCCCGAGGAGCCGGCTTGGGACCGGTCATAGTCTCCAGAGTTGAGTAATCGGCCAAGGTGAGGATGGATTTCCTTCAATATGTGCCTGTATTACTCGGTAATTGTGTTTGATGAATATTGCATTGTTGGATGTTGCATTTGCTGTGGTTTGTTTCGGGATGTTTATCCCATTGTCTTGATTGTTGTCGGGATGTTTATCCCAGTATCTCGATTGGTTTTTGGATGTTATCCTTGTGTCTTTTTGGCATTTAATAAAATAGATTAAATAATAATTGTGATCAGGATGTCGATCCTCGGTTTTGGATGGGATGTCTATCCTGGTATTTTGGTTAGGGATGTTGATCCCTGTGATTTGATTTTGATGATGATAATATAATTGTCACGTGGTAAGTAGTGGTACGACTCGATGGTTTAAGACTGTTTTGTGGTGACCATGACCTGGGTTACTTGTGATAAGCATGTCTATGCTTGGGATGTCTATCCCGTGATTATTTTTGGGATGTCTATATCTGGGTTCGTATTTTTGGGATGTCGATCCCTGGGTTCTCTGGATTTGGTCTGGCACCCAAAATATGTTGATAACCAGGTCTGACCCCTAGCTTATCCGTGACGGGGCCCGGAAAGATAAAATTGAAAAGTTGGATTTTTATTTTAGTCTTTTTGGTCTTGGACCGGTTTTTGGTCGAGTCTTTCGATTTGGTGTATTTTGGTGGTTTTTTGCCTGTTTTCGACCTTGAGTATCTATAGTGTGCATATTGATTGTCTATCCTTCGTCGGTGAGCACTTCGGACTCACCCTTCACCTGCGGGCTTTCATCCCGTAGGATGAGTTATTTGTGGTACAGGTTTAGTGCATTCCAGACAGGCTGCGGCGTTATCCCTTGGACAGGGCTCAGATCTATAGTTTGCATCAGTGTCGCATACAGTGTCTTGTGAGTTATTAAGCCTTCCGATGTGCATTATTTTTACTATTGTTGGGCCATTGGGCCGGATATGATGTTATCATTGTTTCTATTTTGGGCTATTGAGCCCGAGTTTCTGTTATATACAATGTATGCTGGGTTTGGTTTGGTTGGGTCGTCACAGTTCCGGCACGTGTTTACTGTGTACGGTAAATACGGGTTGGGGCGTTTCACTTACCCTGCAAAACAAAAATCCGTTATCCTCCTCACTTCTCAAAACCAGAGCCAGAGAAAGAAAAAATAATAATAATAATAACAATAACTCAAACACACACAAACAGCCCCTAAACTACGTCGTTTTGGGCACCCCACCCCCACCTTCTTCTTTTCTTCCCCTGCCGCCACCACCGACTCCTCCACCGTGACAAGCACCACCCGACACCATCATCCACCTGCACCGCCGTCGCCTCCTCCTCCTTTCCCCACGTTGGCGCTCGTCGTTGCTGCTAGCCACGCCACCGTTCTGTGGAGACCGGTCGACGAGTCGCCGGACTTGACGAGCAGAGCCGCCCGGATCAGTCTTTTCTCCTTGCCGTCTTCCTCTCCAAGTTGTCCTCGCCTCGCTCGACAGCAGCCAGCCGACGATTCCCCCTCGCGTTGCCTCCTTCGCGCCGTCAGACCCGTCACCAGCAACTCACCGCCGCCAGCAACCCCCTGCAGACCTGCCGATCTGTGGAGTGGAGCCCGACGAGACGCTGTTCCCTCCTCTCGGTGCTGCCGTCGCACGCCTCCCCTTCAGCTCCGTCTTCGTCGCCTCGTCGCACCCCGCCTGTGCTTTGCTCAGCCGCCGCCGCCACTACAAGGTGAGCACGGGTTGAAGACCCGGATGCGTGCTCGACCCGCTCCACACAGCCTGGTCATGGCACTGGGTCGGGTTGGCCCGGATGCCTGCCTGGGCTGTGTTGTTAGTGGCTTGGGCTAACGGGCCTGAGTTTTGGTATAGTTAATCCTGGGCCTAGTTTGGGGCTGGGTTTTTGGACATGGGCTGCATAGTAAGGCCCAGTCCGAAATAATAAAAGAAAAAAAGAGAAAAGAATTCCTGGAAAGTAAATAATAATTCTGGAAAGAAATTAAATGGAGAAAAATAATAATAATGATAATATGGTTTATATATATGGAAATAATACTTTGGGATATATATATATATATATATATATATATATATGTGTGTGTGTGTGTGTGTGTGTGTGTGTGTGTGTGTGTGGTATATAATTATTTTGAGGAAATTAAAAATGGAAAGGATATTATCAAGGTAAGTATTATACCAGAATAATAACCGTGTATAAGTATGGTATTTTTGACACTTAAAAATAAATGGTGAATTATGATGATAATGGAGAAATAACCCGAGGTAGTGCCGAGACGAGACAGTATTTATTTTACGGCTTACAATATTAGTTATCATTTGCATACCATGATTGTGCATCTTATGTGTGCATATTTATTTATTTAATATAGGAGCTGATAACGAGCAGTATCCCGAGGAACCAGAGCCGGGACATTTCGAGGATTTTCATGAGTAGGAAAATCGGCTAAGGTGAGGATAAATAAATATTTATATATTGCTCCTGATATCAAGTTGTTGTTTGTTTACTATGTGTGATAATTGTTGGTATAATACTTTGTGGCTGTGAATGGTTTGTTGTGTGATGAATTAAGTTGATAAATGTTGCTATTGATGTTGCTGAGAATATTGCTACTGTTGGGTTTGTTGATATTGTTGTTGACTGTGAGAATACTGTGGGTTGAGTACCAGGGGTACTAGTATGGGATAACAATTTGGAATAAGTTTGTATTATCCAGACGAGCGGAGAGGCTGTGAGCCTGCTCGGGATAATGAGATAATGGTTGGATAATAGAAGTAGAGTAACTAGTTGAGGGAAAAGAAATAATAAAATTGAAAACACTTAGACATCTAGTAAGTCTCGGTTAAATGTTAGAACAGCTAGATGGTAGTCTTTTGTTTTATGGTGCTGGGGGAGAGTGTGCTTGGGGTCTGCTCCCTGTCTGTGCCAGTTATTACGTGGAGGTACTAGGGCGGGGTCCACGGGCTAGCTAGCTTGACTACCTGGCAACGACCACCATTTAACTTGTGATAGGGGCCCTGATAATAAAATTGGAATAGCGTGTCTAGAATCACAAGTTTGTTGTTTAAGGTTCGTGAGAACCTTAGTTAATTGTTGATGATGTGACTTGGAAATTTAACGGTTGCTTGTATATGTATATTTGCTTATGGATTTTACCCGGTGAACACTTCGGACTCACCCCTCGCCTGCGTGACTCGGTCACGTAGTTTGATCGTGCGTAGTTTAGGTACGTTCGAGGCAAGCTGTGGCGCACCCTCTGCCAGGCCCGGATCCATCCTGCGTTGCATCATTTTCATATTGTTGCCTATTGTTGTATTGTATTAAGACTTCTGCTGCTTGCATTTGTCACTCTGCTTCTGTTGTTATGTTGTAATAACGTCTCTGTATACCGGAGACCCGTACGGTGGTTGTATTATGTTGTTGATCTGAGATATTTATTTGTTGAGGTTTCTGTAATAATAATAGGTCCCACATGTTTACTGTGTGTAACGGTAAATACGGATCGGGGCGTCTCACAGAGGGGTTTGTCTAACTCACTTATAAAACTGTAGAAGTGCAACTTCGATCCTATAAAAATATAATTAAATTAAACATTAAACAAATGAAAATTTCCCCTCTACTAATGACCACTCAATCTCACCGACTAAAACAAGAGTTTGTAAAGGTCATGATCACTCAATTCTTACCCCCGTGACGAGCAAATTATTTTTGGAAGAAGGTGTAAAGAGAAGCCAGGTCATGGGAGGGGATGGAAGAATGCAATGTTTACGGAGAGAAGAGTCCGGGAAAGGAACCGAGAGAAGCTGTTTTGTTTCGTTAAGGAGGGCAAGCGCTGGCTGGATTGCGAGGTCTGCTGCTGGTGGAGAATGGCACAGTAGCAATAAAGGGGCAAAGATCAGAGATAGTCAAACCCAGAAAGTTATCGTTTCAAAGAAATTGTTCTCGTACAGATCAGAAAGGAAAGGCAGAAACGTCTAGGGTTCAAGATCAAGAATCCTTACCAAGAACGATGAC
>JAKUCV010005250.1:0-12178 GCA_028386065.3 Turnera subulata
ATGTATACCCCAACTTAGGGTCTGAAAATTGCAAGAGATCCCGGGTTGGTATTTCTTTGCATATGCAGCGTATGCATTCCATAGCGTAAATGTGGTTCAACTTCATCCCATATATCCGCTTGATTCCTAATTCACCAAGGAAAGAAAAAAAGTAAACCCCCTAATTAATAAACACATATCAAATTGATTATTGGAGAGGGATGAGTTTGTGTAAATATTATATAATTATTTACTGTCTACTGCTTGGTAAACCTGTAAAGATATGCAAGCCACGTACCTTGTGTTATTATTGGGAGGCTGTTCCAGAAAATATGTAGAGGAGGAGGACGGAAGGGGACAACTGGCTGTTGTATGTGCGTACCTTTAATTAAGGAACACTTTTGGATGAGTTTTTGGAGTCTTTGTAGATGAAAGACTTACATATATTTAAATAAGAAAAAAATAACTACAACAGACTTAGTCTTGTTAGTTAAGCATTTTGATTTTGTGGTAAGAGATGAACGTAACATATACATAAATTAATGCGAAATGAAGAATAAAAATATAATAATAAGCGGGACAAAAGAAAAGGAGGATAGATTGTGATATACTTACAGGAATATATCCATCTTTCCCAAAATCTGAGTTGACAACCACTGTAGAATGCTGAAGGATACGTTGCCAAAATCTTGATCGGGCTTTTGTGAACACTTTGGCCTTCGCGACCAAAGCTTAGACATGGACATTTCCGAAGCAGATCCAAAGCAATATCTTGCAATATATATTATTTTAGCACATACATGTCAATGAGAGAATAATATATAGTTTAGTGGTTCATTGAAATAAAACAAAAAAAGTACGTATATATATTGAGGTGTATATGGATGTGATCTTACTTACCAAGCATTCGGTTGGCGATACAGAATTCAAGCAACAAAAACCCACTGTCCCCACTTTCTGGGTATAAGAGTTCAATTGGAGTGGAGTTATAAAGATAGAGAGTGGTGTCCTTTTTGCCAAGAATACTTGCCATTGTCACCGGAACTAGTCCTTTTACATTTCGAATCTGAACCAATTTTTTATTCTTTTGAACCAAGAATCTTGCAATCGCAATGGATCCAAAACTTGCAGCTAAATGAAGGGGTGTGTAACCATCTGAGGATTGTATCCCCAGATCTTGTTCCGACATTTCTTGCACCATTCTCCGAGCAATTTCGGTTTGGCATGCAGCAGCTGCTTCATGAATTGGGGTATTACCGTCGTATGAAATGATGGATGCTAATATTTTTGGATCACTCTGAATGAAGCCCGATATAACACCCCAATCTCCCTTCCGTATAGCTGATATTAAGGTCTCATAACCTTTCGGCTTGTAAAATACTGTCGATACCATCCAAAATTAAGATTAATTTGACCATACACATTAAACTATTTTGTATGACCAAATTAAAATTCGAGAATAATCTCAATTTTTTTCGTTGAAAAAGAGATAAAAAAAACTAATTGAAAATAATAAAAACTAATTGAAAATAATTGTATAACCAATAACCAAAATAATTGAAATTGTTGTTGTGTAAAAAAAAAAGTCTCTAATATAAAGCCACATGTCTTATCCACATTCTCTTAAAACTTTCAGGTGTCTTCTCTTCATTCTCTACTAAGATATATCTCGCTATATATATATATAATAGATTAAGTTGTTAATTAATTACTTACATAACGATGTGCCGAAGCGAGGCTGGAAATCCCATGTAGTGGGTGGATCTGCTGCTGTTTCCGATATATAATCACCAAAATTGACGTCCAAGACTGGATTGCTGTAGCGTGGATCTGTTAGAGGGATTCCTCGTTGTTTGAATTTGTCCAACTTGGCTAGAGTTTCCCATGCTAGTTTGGCAGAGGTAAGTCCTGCAATTTGAGGAGGTATGTTTGGTGCACATGCATCTTGAATTGCGCGTAAGGCCCTGGAATTCTTGTCTCTCCATGTCTTGTAATAATCCATCATCGATTGGTCATTACCATTATTTGGTTCATCTCCACTAGAAAAATCATTTGCTTCATCATAATTAGGGAAGACCAACTCTACAATGCGGCACCAAACATCTTGATTTATCAGATATGTCTTCATATGGATGCTCCAATCTTGGTAATTTATTGGAATATGATATTGTGGAAGTGCAGTTGGGTCCATTGACAACCTATATATCCATGAATAAATAACAAGAAGCAGATACGTGTATTGGTAGATATATAGAAAGAGGAAAGACGAAATCAAAATTTATATAGAGATAAAGGGCAGGGATAATGATCACATGTTAAGCTTACCTAGGGACGTCTGAGAATTGCAAGGCTTCTTGATGAGGTTGGGAGACTGATGAATTACTATTTTCTATCAGCAGAAAGAAAGAATATTGCAGTAATCAGTGACAGTATAGATAGATATTAAACATAAATTTGTTCCTGATTTAGGTTCTAGTGCTAAATCGATAAACAAGGAGTTGAGAGTATTTTTTGATTATTCATTGACATAGGACATCCCTATATATACAGGTTTACTTGGTATAAGAGAGGAAGGGTATTTACATCATAATAACTATAAGTCAACTAGAGGGATTTTTACACTTAACATTGATTACGTAAATCAAGTCGTAAATCTGCTTGACTTCGTCAATCATGCCAACATTCCCCCTTCAAGTTGGCGCATAGATGTCTATCATGCCCAACTTTTCAATTGTGGAACGGAACATCTTTCCTGAAACTACCTTCGTCAATACATCTGCTAACTGATCTTTGGATTTGGCAAAAGGAAAGCTGATAACCTTGTCATCCAATTTCTCTTTGATAAAATGTTGATCAACTTCGACATGCTTGGTGCGATCGTGTTGTACAGGATTGTGTGAAATCTTAATGGCTGCCTTAGTGTCACAAGACAACTTCATAGGTTCAGTGGACTCCACTCCAAAATCCTTTAGAATATTTTTTATCCATAAGAACTACAGGCATCGTGAGCCATGCCTCGAAATTCAGCTTCTGCACTGGATCTTGCAACAACCTTTTGTTTCTTACTTCTCTATGTGACTAAATTGCCGTCTACGAAAATAAAGTACCCTGAAATGAACCTTCTACTTGTCTGGTCACCAGCTCAGTCAGAATCAATATAACCTTCAACCCTTGGTTCTCCATCCTTTGTAAAAAAACGATCCTTTTCCTAGTGAGTTTTTCAAGTATCGCAGAATTCTATAAACAACATCCATATGTTCCGCACTTGGTGTACTAAAAAATTGACTCACGACACTTACAACATATGCAATATCTGGCCTCGTATGCGACAAATAGATCAACTTGCCAACCAAAAATTGATATTGACCTTTATTCGTTGGTACTTGGTCTCGAAAAATCTCAAGCTTGTGATTCATCTCAATGTGTGTTTCTGTTGGTTTGCAAGGAAGCATACCACTTTTCTTGAGAAGATCCAGTACATAGTTATCCCAATTCTTTCCTCTCAAACTTGGCAGCTAAATATTTTTTCAAAGCTATTATTTTGTTGGGATCATCTTCTGTCACATATTATCAACATAAACAATCAAAGTTGTCATCTTGCCCTCATTTAGCTTTGTGAATAGGGTATGATCTAAGTTACTCTCTCTGTAATCAAACTCCTTCAAACTCTTTTATGGTGGTTGCTAGTCTCCCAAACCGAGCTCTTGGTGACTGTTTTAACCCATACAACGATCTCTTCAACTTGCCAACTACACTCTTTCTACTGGGATTATGTTGGACTCTAAGAGGTAACTCCATATAAACTTTTTCCTCTAGATCATCATTGAGCAATTCATTCTTGACATCAAACTGATGTAGAGGCCAATCTCATTTTGCTGCAAGAGATATGGGAATGCGAATCGTATTGATCTTTGCTACTAGAGAAAAGGTTTCTTGATAGTCCACCCCGTATCGTTGCGTATAACGTTCCGCTACAAGCCTTGCTTTGAATCTGTCAATGCTTCCATCTACCTTGAGTTTTATTATGAACACCCATTTGCGCCCAATTGTTTTCATTCTTTCAGGTAACTGTACAAGTCCCCATGTGTTGTTCTAGGTAACTGTACGAGTTTCCAAGTGTTGTTGTTTTGGAGTGCCTCCATTTCTTCATTCATTTTTTTCTTCCACTTGGGATCTATTAAGGCTTCCTAAACACTAATAGGAATAGATACAATAGATAATTGGCTAATAGTGAGTGCATGAGATTCAGATAACCTATGATGAGACACATAATTGCCAATTGGGTATCTAGCTTTGGCTTTCAAGTCTGGGTTATAGTGTTTTGTTGGGATTCTTCTGTGGTCTCTTTTAAAATATCATGATTCGAGTTCATGAGGTGAGGGAGTAGATGTCATCTCCTGTGACATATCTTGAGAAGATTCATTGGTTGGTGGTATATGTAGAGAAAATTGTATAATTGTGTGACCTAGATCTTCTCCCCCTGAAACTGGCTCTGGTGATCCATGTTGCACAGATGGTGCAACCTCGCTTTCTTCTGGAAAATCTGGTACTATTTTGTGCTATTTACTCGTTACTTGGTAGCGCATCTAGCATGGTTGGTGCTACACTATCATCACTCGGTGGCGCATCTAGCGTGGTTGGTGCTACATTATCATCACTCGGTGGCACATCTAGCGTGATTGGTGCTACTCCACTGTGTGGCATTCCATTCTCTTCATCACTACTCTCCCTCTGAAGAGAATGTTCCTGAACTCTAGGAGAATCAAATGGTGTAGACTCATGGAAAGTGACATCTAAGGTTACATGAATTTTTTGGGTATAGGGATCAAAACAGCGATAACCCTTTTAGGTATCAGAATATCCAACAAAGGAACATTTTTTGGCACTAGGATCAAGTTTTGTGTGCAATAGTTTGGGGATGTGAACATAAGTTGTACAACCAAAGACACATGGTTCAAGGTTTGGGGAATGGGGAATGGAAAGAAAGCTGCACAATTTTTGTAATGGGGTTTGGAAGCTTAGGACCCGGGAAGGTGTACGATTGATGATATACACAGCAGATTTAAGAGCTTCTCCCTAATAGTGGCATGGCATATTCATCCCAAAAAGTGATGTCCGGATTACTTCCATTAACTGTCTATTTTTTCGTTCAGCTAGACAATTTTGTTGTGGGGTGTAGGTGGAAGAGGTCTGATGACGTATCCCATGTTGTTTCAAGAAATTTTCTAAGACAATGTCTACAAATTCAATTCCATTGTTAAATTGCAAAACACGTTTTTTTTTAATATTTTGTACCTACCACCTTATAAAATTCTTGAAAAACAGGAAAAACATCATTTTTCTTATGAAGAAGAGAAACCCAGGTCATACGAGTGCAGTCATTAATAAAAGTGACGAAGTATCGAGCTTCAGAGATTGTAGGATTTTTTACAGGACCCCAAATATGAGTACGGATAAAATTAGGAAAATAAGGCGCTCGATGACTCTTGGCTAACTCACAAGTTTCACAATGGAAATCAGACTCGTTGAAAGTAGAGAAAAGATGGGGTTGTAACCTTCTAAGCTAACCAAAAGAGAGATGTCCCAATCTACGATGCCAAAACCAAATTAGATCTTTTCCCTCCTCCTTACTCCGAGTATTGTATACCTGACCAACTTTTGTCTTGCCAGTGTAAGTAAGATCTAGGTAGTGCAATTTGTGCCTAACACCATAACCAATAATCTTTCTTGTTCGAATATATTGGAAAACACACTATGTGGGCCAAAAGATTACAGAAGATGATAAAGTGGAGGTAGGTTGACTGACAGACAAGACGTTATATTCAAGGGAATGAACAACTAAGACTTTCCAATATAAGGTTAACACATAAAATGACAATGCCCTCACCAACTACTGGGGAAGGATCCCTATTAGCTGTAGAGATGGTAGAATGGGATGTTGGAAAAATGGTTTGTAACTGACTTGGATCTCTAGTCATGTGATCTGTAGCACCCGTGTCAATTATACACGTATTATTCATAGAAGTAGTAGAAAAAACAGATACCTGTGTATTACCTGTTTGAACAACATGAGTAGTGGGTGGTGAATTATAGCACTGTTGTTTAGTATGCTTGGTTTCATCAAGTATGACAGTAATCGTGAAATTCGAAATTATCATGATTGAAAACTATTGGTTGTGTTTTGGTGCTTGTGTTTGTGGGGGTTCGGGTCAATGGAAGATTGCCCACCATATTGCTTGAGATTCAGAGATCTGGCATATTTGGTGCTAAATCCAGAATTCAAAAAGAAAACGTGAAGAAAGGAAAGAAAAACAACTAACTAAACATGCTCCCTTACCATGTTGAATCGATAAACAAAGAGTTTGAGAGAATTTTCTGATGTTTTCATCAGTGTTATCAAACCCGGATCGGAGGTTGAACCGGTCGGGCCTCCGGGTCGCGGTTTTCCCGGGTAAATACTGGTCAACCCGCGGTTCAACCGGAAATTAACAATGGAATTATAAACCCGGAGGCGCAGCCGGGTCACAATTAACCGGATTCGACCGTCCGGGCCGGTCCGGGTTTGATAACACTGGTTTTCATTGACATAGGGCGTCCCTACAGTGTTTTACATAGTATAACAAAGAAAGGGTAATTACATAGTAATAATTATAGGTCAACTAGAGGGATTTTTACAATTAACATTGATTACGTAGACCAAGTCGTAAAGCATGCCTAATTTCATCAATCATGCCAATGTCTAGCAACGTACCTGGCATTTGTTGTTGTGGTTGTTGTTGTTTCATTTGGGCCTCCAGTGTATCCCAGGCAACTTTGGCAGAACGTTCGTCTCTAATCATTGAAAGGATCTTTGGGGCACACGAAGTTTTAATTGCAAGCAATGCCGCACCATTTCTTTTCCTCCAATCCTTATTTTGATATGTTTGTTCGTCTGGGTCAATATTGGTGCCATCCATAACATCATCCCATAGGTCTTGAGCCTCCATATAAGCCATCATGCAGGCTTTCCAGTTCTCGTATGTCTCTGCTCCTAGGTCTTTCAGTACCATAACCTTTCTCGGGGCAACATGTGTTGGTGTCGCCATCCCTAATAGTAATTTTTATTTATAGCACTTGAAATCTGCAATAATCATGAAAAAAAAAAATGTGATGAGTCAATATATGAAAAAAAATTTGGAAGTTTTATAAAAAAAAAAATGATGAAAACTTAGAACTAGTATTATTGCTTTGCTTTCCAATCTCAACAGATTATTAATTGCAAAACGTTAAATTAAATGTAGATAATGACCGACCACAAGTGCAGGTATGCAAATCTTTACCGATCTACAACTGATCTTTCCAAAGGAAAACTAATACTGTACCTAAAAATGAAAACATAAAAGAAGAAAAGCAGAATTCAAAGTTTAATTCTGTTAACATGAACATTTATAACTATGGTTTCCCTTGAAAGCACCTTTCAAACGGGACCAAATTAGACTGAATCCATCAGATTTCTAAAATAGCTAGCATAAATACTTGAGGCAGCAGCATATATTAAGGGGTGTAAATTAATTAATTAAGTATGCATATGACTAACAAAGCGTAAATTCTGCACAGGACCCATCGACATGGCCAGTAACTTGATGTGACTGAAACACGGTGTAGAGCAAACCCTGCCACACTAGAAAATTAGAAAAGTCAAGAGTAGACGGGGACATAATTTTTAATATTAGTGACACCCAAAACAGAATGAACAATCGAATGAAGAGAAACAGACTCAGAGGAAGAAAAAGAAGAGGAAGATGTAGTAGAGGAGTTGGTGGAAGAGTTTGTAGACATGGTGATTAAGGTAATGTAGTTGTTTAAGCTTTCAAGGATAGACTATTAGCTCCGCTACCATGAAAGAAAGTACTCATGTACACAATTGTGCAGACCTGGTGTGCTTATATTATCACAAGATCATCATCATACAAAGATAAGATTTACAATGAAGAGGTATAATCTAATCACAATACTGCCATCTGCTAACACTATCCTACAAGGTTGTACTTATCTAAATCAGTAGTCTTATAAAAAATTAGTATTAGAGGAGAGAACTAGAGTATATATATATATATAATATATAGTACTTGCATTTCCAGTTTCAAATCAAGGGTTGGCTTACCTTCTCAATTTCACTAGCGAGATGCTTCAGAATTCATATAGATGATCCACAAGAGCATTTTTTTTATGTGGATTCAAGAACATTTTGCAGTTTCATGCCTCATAAACTTCCAAAAGAGCAGAACTTCTGGAACGACAAAAAATGGTGGTATTTTTTTACTCAAAATAAATATTTACAAGAGGTACTGAGTAGAAGATCAACAATGCAGGTGCTTGCCAAAATAACGACAACTATTATTGCAAAGAAGCAAATTTCAGAGTTGTTTGTGAACTTTTATTTTTTTTTAAGACAACAATATACAGGCCCCAATCCAAACTGTAATTAAATTGCAATAAATGCTAACCACCGCGGTAGGAACCAAACTGCCGGCAGAGTACACAAGCAATAAGTAGAATGTGGAAAACATGGTGAGGCAGAAATGCTAAAGAAAAAGTAATAAATGCAATGCTATTGGTAGCTCATCCATTTTTGTAATACATGTCAACAAATCGAGGAATGAGCAGAGATAGAGAGCATTGGTGCGATTTGATTTTCTAACTAAAAAAGAGATTAAAAATAAAAAATCAATAAGTCAGTAAGTATATATATATACCATGACTAATATTCCTTCAATTTTTTTACTTGAACCAAGGGTTGCTTGCTAGCTAGTAGCTAGATGGGTTAATGACATTTTGTGGCCCTAGACTCTACTACTTATCTCATTATTGTTGTCCTCCTCCTTTTATTTTCATTTAGTATGTGCCCCTACCTTCCGTAGACCGGGTAATGCTGTGTCGTCTTCGTCTCTTTATTGTTGTCGTGCTAATTTCATTTATTATGTAATTCTAAAAAAATATCATTTAGAATATATGTGCCTCTCCCTATTCCTTAACCCGGCGATGTTCTAGTCTTTGACTTTGTCTGGGAGAATTTTTTTTGGTTTTCCACTGTTATCATGGAATAAAGGATTTTTTGTTACCTGTATTTGGCTTCGATTTGGGTTTTGGTATCTGTACTGAAATGTCATATTTTTTGGTATCTGTACTTGGTAGTTTTCATGAATTTTGGTACTTCCGGTGGTCGGACGGTCGCCGGAGACACGTGTCGAATTTATATGAGGCCACATCATCTTGGTGGTCAACCCCACTAGGGTTCCCCCAATCTCGACCCAAAACCACCAAAAAACCGACCCGTTCCGGGTCTAACCATACCAAATATCTCAATTTCATTTTTTAAAAAGTGAAATTAAATTAAAATACATTACAAAATTAATTTAAAATAAATAATTAATCTCACAAGTAAATAAGAAGTGACATTAAAATTTAAGAATCATAATTTTTTAAAAAAATATAAATAAGTATATAAATTTTATATATTTAATTTCTAAAAATAGAAATTTTGATTTTAAAAAATAATGATAATAATTTCTAAAAATATTTTTTAAAAAAGAAAATAATTTTTTTATATTTTTAGAAAACATATTTTTAACAAAATTATTCTAAATTTTTTTATTTGAAATTTAAAATTTTTATATAATTTTTCTCAAATTAAAATAAATTATTAATTTTAAAAACTAAAAAATATAATTTAAAAATTTAAAAAATTTACATAAAATTTCACATAATATATAATTTTTTTGTTTTTTAAAATTAGAATAAAACTTTATATTTTAAATTTTTATATATATTTGTTAAAATAAAATTTTATTTTTAAAAATTATTCATAAATTTAAGTTAAAAATTTTTATATTTTTTTAAAAATATGAAAAAGTTATATTTACATAATTCAATTTAATAAAAATTTTATTTTAAAAAAAGTTATATTTTTTAAAATATAATTTATTTATTTTAATCTCACTTCTTATTTATAAATTATACTAATTAATTAATTTTAATTAATTTTATAATCTTTTTTAATTTTAATCTCACTTTTAAAAATAAAATTTTTGTATTTGGTTGGTTCGACCTTGGGTCGGTTTTTTGTGGTTTCGGGTGGGGTTGACCCTGAGATGACGTGGCCTCACATAAATTGTGGAAGCCCGTATCCCAATATAACAAAATCAACACAATTAAAATAAACGAAAGAGATTTACCCAAATACCCTTGGAACCCGGGATACGAATATCGGTGCTTCAGCACACAAACATTATCCATAGAAATTTATTAATACCGAGATGTCATAAAATGAAAGAAATAACCCGGCTTAACAAGTCGTAAGCCACCACGGCATCACGCCGAAATAACATCACAAAATTAAACTCCGGCAAAACGCCGATAAAGAAGTAAAAACATTTATGACATCTCAAATTAATTCACATGCAGNCACCGATAAGTCTCGAGTGGCCGCTAGCTACCTGAGGGTGCACTCAGACACACCAAACTGGTGCAAGTCTTCCAGGGGTGCACCTACATCCCCTGGGATACCATGCTAAACAGCATAAAGTGACCCGAGGGTACCCAACCCTCCCTCGGGGCTACCAGCCGACGCCACAGTAGAATTTAATATTTTATTCTTAATTACATTTTTTCATTTCTGTTGAAATACATTATGCTTTCCAGGGATGTGTGAATTCTACGTGTTTTTGTTTCATCCGGGCCTTCGGCCCATAACCACACACTATCACCAAAACATAATACATGTTATATTCCATCACAATTTCTCATATCGAAATTAGGCATGTGAGAACAATCAGGTATACAATTCTAATCATCGCATGTAGCAAACAAGGCAAGTAAACAAACAAACCACACGAACATGCATTCACAAAACATATACAAAAAGACTTGTAATGTCACCTCAAAAATACCAATTATGACTTCTCCCCGATCTGAGTCTACAACTCCCGAGATATCTCCCGTGCCTGAGTACCGATACATAATATGGTCACTAAACCAATTTTAAAAGTAAAAACGTGCATGTATGCTAAAGGTACGCTCCAATCGAGTAACTTCCGACCCTAACTATCCGATAGAAAGATCTTCGGTCTAAGCCCAAAAGAATATTTCTCATCAATAACTCCAAATAAAAGGAATCTAAGGTTCGCCGGTCTAAGTCCATAAACAACACTCGGGCCTAAAGCCCACTAAATCCCTAAATCACGAATTCCGAGCCGAGGGCCCATTTCCCTAAATTCATGTTTACCGATTATGAAATTGGGCTTCCAGTCCGTTCTTATAGTCCGTAAATTTTATTATCCGTGATTAGGCCTTAAGTCCATATCTAAAGTCCATGAAACGTTCTTACCTTTTTAATTATGTTATTGGGCTTGGGCCCGGTTTCTCCTAAACATCGCCCTAAAGTCGTTTCCGAGCCCAAGAGTTATCGGCCTAAAGTTCTATCCGTGTCGGTAAGTTCTCCCGGCCACACACTCTAACTCTCCGCTCTCGGTAATCCACTAAATTACTTGATACTTGAATGTGCATAACGTTGAAGAATTCAATATTTGAGTACAAATCAAAACCGAGACAAACCAAGGATAAATACCGTTTAATACTCGTAGAACAAGAAATATACTTCGTTGGACAGGACCCGAGCCTTGGCCGGAAAATTCACGAGCCCTCGCCGGAACAGTACGTGCTCGCCGAATTCCAGTCACCCTCGCCGGAACAGTAACCCGAGATGCCAAAAAACCCCAACAAATGGAGGACAATCCACACTGTTGGATGTCGGACCCGTGCAAACCAACTCAGCAGGCGCCTTCACCGAACACCAACATGGCCACACAGCCCTCGTCCGGCCACCACAACCCCGTCACAGCACGGCGACGACGCTGTGGCAGCAACTCCTCGCACAGGCCCCCTCGTCACGGCCGCGGAGCTCGTCGACGAAGAAGATGGTGTTGGTGCCGGCGCGAGAGGAAGAGAAGACGTGAGGAGTGTTAGTAATATGCCCAAAAGCCAATCATGGATGTTTATTTATAGTCATGTACATACACTTTAAGGTTATTCCAATAAGTATCGTTTATGAGATAAACGCTTGCACATACTTATAACCCTAGAATATTTCATATTCTTAAATGTCCCTAGTCGATTATTATTATGGATGGGTTGTAATAATAAATCAAGACTAGCGTATGTT
>JAKUCV010005251.1:0-42568 GCA_028386065.3 Turnera subulata
GTTATAAGGTTTATTAATAATGTGATACATTACAAACAACCAAATGCAACCTCAAAAATAAAAGCAAGGAAAAAAAACAAGGTGAAGACAAACAACCAACACAAAACTGTGTCACAACAAAAGAACACAACAAGAACAAATCAAGGGACTAAGACAAGCATAATAATGTAAAGACATGACAAATCAAGCAGACTAGAAGTAGCCATTTCCAAATCCTGCAGGATTATATCCGTAACCAGTGCCCATGTTAGGATTGTATCCAGCATTTCCCATATCATAAGGGACGATGGCTCCCTGATGATTGCTTGAGCTAGCCCCCATGTCTGGTTGGAATGCAGGATTGTTGGTGTTGTTGTAAGGGAGAGCAACAATGGTAGAGTCTGATGCCAAAGCTGGAACAGGAGGATGGGTAGGAATCGGATTTGGGATGTTCAGGATTTGCTCAACATGCTTTGTTACCTTGTCCCTGAGCTGCAACAAGGCTCCCTTCACTTGTTCAAGTTGTTGCAGGTCTAGCTCCTGAACTGGACTCTCCCACCAGCGCTGGAACTGTCCAGCCTTTCGCAGGCGATCCAGGTCTGCGCCTCGCTTCTTCTCCATTTCCAATTGGTGAAGCAACTAGCACATCATTTTGTTTTGTTAGTGGTTGGATACAAGTCTTGATTCTACTAATGAAAGATGCCTTTTTTTCAGTGCCATTGTAAAAATAGTGCAATTTAACAGTACCTGAGTAAGCTGCATATTAAGCTCACGGATCATGACGGCACGGTGAGCCTCTACAAGTCGGAAAGGACCCGAGTTTCGGGGGACGGTTCCTGTCAGGTAGCGCTCAATAACTTGTTCAACAGAAGGGTGGCCAAAAGAGAAGACCTTTCTGCCAGGGGAAAATACCAAGATGGCAATTTCAGCACCACAAAGAGTTGCAAGTTCACTGGCCTTCTTGAATAGGCCAGACCTTCTCTTGGAAAATGTTACCATGAGATTGCTTTCTTTTGCTATTTTCACCATCTCCAACTTTTGGCGGCCCTTGCTCTTTCTTCCTGCCATGGCTAATATGTTAGTGAGACAAGGGACTGCACCAGAAAGAAAGAGACTAAGCTATGCATAAAATGGTATGGATGAAGAGGGAATGCATTGGCATTTATAGGGGTCTTCTCTTTGGAGAAGGCAAAGTGAAATTTGTCCAAATGTGTTGGTTTTTTGTTGGCAATTTCTGCACCTACTCCTTTTGATGTTCTAGCCACAATTTGCTGATGGCGCTTTTATGGTAAAAACAGGCCACAAATGGTTGATGATTGAGACTCATCCTGGCAGTCATTACCATTCGCCGATTCGCGCTTACTATAAATGCTGCGAAATTTGCATCGGATAATATGTTTTCCAGTCATTCTCCTAAGTTTGTACATATTATGAGTAAGCAGCAGGAGTCGCATAAAAAAAAAAATCATCTTAGACAACTAATCTCATAGTGGCTTGTTCATAACCAATGTTTATCCTGTTGAAAGTTACTCTTGGTAGAGTCCCATCACAGTTGTGAACACAGATATAGCATTGTAATTAATTCCTTCCTTCCCTAAAGATATTATTGTATGAAATGACTGCTATATTGCAGAATCCAATGAGTCTGAGTATAAATGAAAATATTTGAATGTTGATTTAAAGTATGAAACATCCTTCCTGTTTTCAGTATTAGTTCTGCCTTTTTTTGTTATTGGACTTAACATAAAGATAATGCTTTGAACCTGCAATTTCTCTTCAAACAAAATCTTAAAATTCTACTTAGTAGTGCGTTCATTATTTCTGCTTTCAATCTGTATCATTTTCTCTAAATCAAGAGAATGTCCTTATCCAAATGCCTTTGTTGTCAGGAAGTTTAGAGTTTGTGAATTGCAAAACTATAGAAGGTAACTCCTTATACTGTTGGATACGGTTACCAAAAGCTTCTGCAGTAATGTTTTTAGCATTATTCATAAGGAAACTCAAATTCATTCACCACAAATTAGGCATTAAGCAAATTAAAACATATGAAGACACACAAGCATACAAAGGATGAAGACCAGTCTGGTTGGTCACATCTATTCGCTGATTCATCATGCCAAAGATGACGAGAAATCCGCATCGGATAATATGTTTTCCAGTCTTGCTTCTGGTGTTGTCTTTAAGCCCTTGATTGGACTTGCTCATAATCAAAGTGCACCATGTTGAAAGTCTTTGCCTTGATTATGGTCCTATTTGACTAGAGAAAAAAAAGAAAATAGTAGAAGGTTCATACTTAGATATTGTTGCATTATGTAACCGTTATATAGCAGAATCCAAAAAAAAATTAGTATATTTAGATTTTGCTTGATAGTGAAATATCCTTACTGTTTCCAGTATCAGGCCCCATATATACAGTTACTTGACTTGCATAAAGATTATAATGAACACTGTATAGAAATTAAAGGCCTTTCAAAAGTTGAGGTTTATTAATAATGCCATCCATTACAAACAACCAAATACAAACACAGTAACAACACAAGAACACAACAACAAGAAATGGAGAAACAAGACAAACTTTATTTAATGAATTTAAAAATCAACAGAATAGAAGAAACCGTTTCTAAACCCTGCAGGATTATATCCATAACCAGTGCCCATGTGTGTGTTGAATCCAACATTCCCAAGATCATACGGGACAAGGGCTCCGTGATGATTGCTTGAGCTTGCCCCCATGTCTGTTTTGAATGCAACATTATTGGTACTCAAGGGCAGAGCAACAATGGTAGAGTCTGATGCTAAAGATGGAGCAGGAGGATGTGTAGGATTCACATTTTGAATCATCAGGACTTGCTCAACATGCTTTGCTACCTTTTCCCTGAGCTGCTGTAAGGCTCCCTTCAGTTGTCCAAGCTGTTGCAGGTCTAGCTCCCCAATTGGACTCTCCCACCAACGCTGAAACTGTCCAGCTTTTCGAAGGCGTTCGAGGTCAACTCCTCGCCTCTTCTCCATTTCCATTTGGTTAAGCACCTAAAACATCATTATATTTAATAGTGGTTGGATATAAGTCTTGATTCTGCTAATGAAAGATGCTTTTGCTGTGCAATTGTAAATTAGTGCAATTTAACAGTACCTGAGTAACCTGGAGATTAAGCTCACGGATCATGACAGTACGGTGAGCCTCTACAAGTCGGAAAGTACCCGAGTTTCGAGGGATGGTTCCTGTCAGGTAGCGGTCAAGAACTTCTTCAACAGAAGGGTGGCCAAAAGAGAAGACCTTTCTGCCAGGAGAAAATACCATGATGGCAATTTCAGCACCACAAAGAGTTGAAAGTTCACTAGCCTTCTTGAAAAGGCCAGACCTTCTCTTGGAAAATGTTACCATGAGATTACTTTCTTTTGCTATTTTCACCATCTCCAATTTTTGGCGGCCCTTGCTCTTTCTCGCCATGGCTAGTATGTTTGTGAGACAAGAGATTGCACCAGAAAGAAAGAGACTGAGCAATCTATAAAATGGTATGGAAGAAGAGGGAATGCATTGGCATTTATAGGGTCTTCTCTGTGGAGAATCCAAAGTGAAATTTGTCCAAATGCGTTGATTTTTTGTTGGCAATTTCTGCACCTACTCCTTTTGATGTTTTACAATTTGTTGATGGAACATTTATGGTAAAAACAGGCCAAAAATGATTGATGATTGAGATTCATCCTGGCAGTCATACCATTCGCCGATTCACTCGTGCCATAAGTGCTGCAAAATTCGCATCGGATAATATGTTTTCCAGTCATGATCCTAAGTTTTCACATATTATGAGTAAGCAGAAGGAGCTACACATAATTTTTTTAATAAAAAAATCATCTTAGACAACTAATATCATAGTGGCTTATTCACAACCAATGTTTATCGTGTTAATACTTACTCCCTTGTTAGAGTTCCATCACAGTGTGATCACAGATAACAGGATTATAATTAATTCCTTCCCTAAAGATATTATTGCATGAAATGACTACTATATTGCAGAATCCAACGAGTCTGAGCATAAACGAAAATATGTAATCGTTGTTCTGTGGGATGATCATTCTTACTGTTTTCAGTATCAGTTCTGCCTTGTTTTGCTCTTTGACTTAACATATAGATAACGCTTTGAACCTGCAATTCCTCTTCAAAAAAAAAATCTTAAAACTCTACTTAGTAGTGCGCACATTCTTTCTACTTGAGTCTGAATCATTTTCTAATTCAAGAGGATGTCCTTATCCAAATGCCTTTGTTCTCAGAAAGTATAGAGTCTGCCAGTTGCAAAACTATAGAAGGTAACTCCTTATACTGTTGGATACAGCTTCCAAAAATTTTCTACAGTAATGTATTATAGCATCATTTACAATGAAATTCAATTTAATTCACCATAAATTATGCATAAGGAAAGGATGTAAAAACCTACTGATGACACACCATCATACAAAGTATAAAGACCAGTCCGGTTGGTCACACCCATTCATCGATTCATTATCCCCGAGATGATGAGAAATCTGCATGGGATAGTATTTTTTCCAGTCTTGCTAAGGTTCATTGTAAGGTTCATTAAGTAGCCGGTGTAACCAGTAAAAGAGTCATTATAGGCGACTAATCCCTTGGTAAGACTTGCTCATAATCAATGTTTGACAAGAAATTCTTTGCCTTGATTATGGTCCCATCACAATATGCCAACAGAAAGAAGAAAATAGTAGAAGTGCCATCCAAAAATATAGTTGCATAATGTTGCTGCACCTTATATTGCAGAATGCAAAAAAGTTAACTTGCATAAAGTTAACTTTTGTCTTACAGTGAAATATCCTCACTGTTTTAGTATCAGCAGTGCTGATATGTTTAGTTAACTTGCATAAAGATAATGCTTTGAATCTGCAAATTTCCATACCAAACAATTCTTAAAATACCGATACTTAGTGTACAGATTATAACTTCTGCTTTGAATCTGAATCTTCTTATAATGCAGGAGAATGTCTTTATCCAAATGCATTTGTTCTCATGAAGTTTAGCATTTGTGGACTATAAAACTAAGGTAATTTCTTTGACACGGGGGTAGGATCTGCAAGAACTTCTGCCATATGTTAACGTTACTTAATAAGGACATTCAGGTTCATTCACCATCAATTGCTGCATTTGAAGGTCACCCGTGGATAAGAGAAAAGCATACAAAATATAAAGACTAATAATTTTGGTAATATATTACGCCTATTCATCACTACAAAATATGGTGAGAAATCTGCATCAGACAATATGTTTACCAGTCTTGAGTCTGAGATTCACTTATTATGATTAGGCAGCAGATGATTCCAATAAAACAATCATCTCGAAATATTAGTCTCTCCAATGGACTTAGGGTATCTGCTAAGTTCCATCTTTTAATAATATTGCTTCCATGAACTGAGTACTATTTTGCAGAATCTGAAGTATTAGTATAAATGAAAAGGGGTAGATGCTCTAACAATGCAAGAGATATGTCTATTGCTTTGTGCATTACTCATGATGTGTTAGATTATTGGACCTGTAAAATGATAATACTATGATCCTATAATTTTTCCTTTGCAACACAGTTATTAAGCAGCAGCAAACACGGCTGTAGCGTAATGGCAGTTCCCTCGGTTTCATTCGAGTCATGGGTTCGGATCTAGGTGAGGAATGGGGCAGGGGTAGTATGCAGGGGGGAAGACAAAAAGAATGCCAATAACCAGTATGTAATTTCTGCTTTGAAATTTGAATCATTTTCTTATTCAGAACAATGTACTTAACCCAATGGCTGTGCTTTAGTGAATTCAGATTTTGTGAACTATAAAACTATAAAAGGTAAGTTTTAACAAATGGGTGGAATGTCCATAAACTTCTGTAACAACAATTTTTGTAGCACCACTTAGAAGGAAATGCCATAAAACTAAACATAGGAAATTAAATCTCAAATGATACATACACACACACACATTCACACACCAAGAGACGCCAATCCTAACTGTCATACCATTTTCCAGAAATGACATAAAACCTGTGTGCAATGATGATGTTTTCAGGTCTGCTTACTTGTAAGACGACATATGGTGGGTTAGGTAAGGTGATAACATTAAAATTTTATCTTAACACAATTAAATTCCTTGGTTGGATTTACAGATAACGTGCCATCATACTGCCAGGCAAACTGCTTCATGACAATCCGTTTCCATCTATCTCTAACACTATCATACAGGTATTGACAGGAATATATACCAGAATGCAAAATATGTTCTGTATATTTCGTTTCAGAATGTCAAATAATACAATCAGACGTTTACAGGCAAATGAATATCTAATGCACTCAAAATAAGATTTAGAAATTAATCACGTACATTTTGTTGCATCCTCAAGGTTGATGATGAATTGATGATCTCAAGCCGGTGAGGTCATCTTGCACAACTGCACAAAAAGGAAGCTCAAAAGAGTTGACTTGCAGATTGTTGATAAAGGGATCCCATATTTGCCTCTTCCAACCAGTCCTTTAACAAATGGCCAAAAGCACATCACTACCCACAAACTACACAGGACCTCACATAAGCCAGACCCATGACGACCATCATCATCATCACTAACTGATGGTATTAGTCCTAGGAGCCTCATTGTCAGTGCAGTCAATTGTAATAACACAAGGGTTGTCCCTGGGAGAAAAATATGCGACCCATTGAATGTGAAACGACCGCCATCGCTGCTGTCATCACCGTCGTCAGATTGGTCTTTCTGTGTAACTTCGAAGACTGTCTCGGAAATACCAAGAATCTTGAAAATTACACTTACAAATCCGAACAACCATGGATTCATTGCGTATATTCTCATCATCCTCAGATTATTCCACCATTCACGAATCGACAATCCAAGTTGTAGATACTCCAGTAGAGTGTACGTATTGTACAAGGTAAATAGAGCAACATATATGAGTATGGCTGGTTCTTTTACCTGCGGTCACATTATCGACATTATAGTTTGTGAAAATTGCCTATGCGGGTACTCTTTTTTTTTTTTTTTTTTCTAAGCCATTAGTTTAGTTCAATACGAACTGGGTCGTTCATTAAGGGATACAATTGATTTCTCTAATTATATGACCCGGATTCGAAACTTTGCTTGAGGAATCAACTAAAGCACTTTAGGAAACTAAGAATGTTACAAAAAAAAAAAACTGAGATCATAGAGAGATTTGTTATATGCTGACCTGAGGCAAGAAAGTGGAGTTGGTGATGATGCAATAAGCCGGCAACAAGGCATAGCCTAGCTCGGGGATGGAGCGTAAGCCCCAAATAAGGATCCATAAGTAGCCGAGGCATTGCCTAAATTGAAGCCTGGCAGTAATAGTAGCAATTATGGGGCTCCTTTTGCTGAACAGAACTTCGAGCAAGCCTGTGGCCCATCTTTTCTGTTGGGTCATTGAGTTAGGCCCACCTGAGGGCGAGCAGCCCAAAAAGCCTTCGGGGTGTGGAGTGCACAGGATGGTTTTCCACCCTCTTCCCTGAATTGTTATCCCAGTCATGATGTCTTCTGTTGTGGATCCATATTGCCAACCAACCTGTGACCAAACATAACAAAAAAAGTTAATGAAAAGTCTATGCATGTTTGGTTGAAATAGATTTCTTTTTTTTATTTTAAAAATTTTTAATTGAATGTGATGTATTAAATAAATATTCCAGTTTGACCACTATAGAATTTGGCAAAAAAGGGAAATGCCAACTATGAACATCCTCATTCATGTTACTTTTATAATGCATGATTAATCCTATTTAAAATGAGAGCAAAATTATTAAATTATTTTTTTTTATGAGGAGAGACTGAAACTCGTTTACCTGCTTATCTAATAAATTACTTTAGAATGATATATAAATTCTTATAAGAATATTGGTAATTGTTTAGGCTGACCTCTGTACCCCATCGTGTGCCATACTCATAGCCACAACCGGCAACTTGGACTGCCTCTTCTATCATTTTTGAAAGGTTTACTGGATCACTAGTCTTTCCTTGGAATGCTTCGGTAGCTGATTTGTTGAACTCCTTGGAGCAGCCAAATATTTTCAGTTGCTCCTTTTCAGCTAAGTTTCCTGCCCAGAGCAATAATATTTTGCTAATCAATCAAACTCTGAAGGCAAAAGGATCTTTTTGTGTATGTGTGTGTGGCAAGGTTATCAAAACCGGACCGGTTCGTCCAGTTAACCCGGTTCAACTTCCTTTTCAGCAAAGCTCCGGTCCGGTTCACTGGAAAAAACCCCCTGTTACACAACCGTTTTGAACCGGCCGGTTTTTACGGTTTTTAACGAATCGGCCGGTTTTTACCGGTTGAACCTCTTTTTTTCATTTAAAAGTTTTAAAAATGGTGAGAGTAAGACTTGAACCCTTAACCTCCTAACAATATTTAAAGTCATTAACCAACTAAACTATTACAAATTAGTGTTTTCTTTACATAAGTTTTAGTATATATTGAGAATGACTTCAATTTTGACCATAAAATTATTATAATGAATATATTTTGACCGTTTTTTAAAAAAATTAATATATTTTAATAAAACGGTTGAACCCCGGTTTTCCTTGAACATCCCCTTCGCCGGTTCAATGGCCGGTCCGGTTTTCAAAACCTTGGTGTGTGGGTTGTTGTTCAAATATATCAAAACCCAAAAAAAGAAAATAAAATTGGAATGCCTACCAGTAACAGAAGACAGACATTTTGCTTCATTTCTCGTGTCATCCGGACATAACCCGTAGATAACTTTTCGCCTGTGGAAGCATCCTGTTCCCCCGTAGAAAGGTCCTTGAATTCCCGCAAGTCCACGCAATATGTACTGTGATTATAATTATAATTATAAGTGCATGGAGAAACATTAATCAGTTGACCAACTAATTAATTATATACTGTCCGAAAATTGGCACGCCCTAATTATTTTTTTTTAAAAAAAAACTACTCTTCATACAAAATATTAATTAGAGGAAAAACTAAGAGTAGAAATATAGAAATACTCACTTCATACCAAGCCCTGTATTGGTTTCCAAAGGGATCATCCTTTAGTCCACCGTAGAAGGACTGGGGGAACTGGACAAAACCGGTTTCCTTATCATTATCGGAGCCCAGAAAGAAACACATTGCGTGACGAACAGTTTGTGGGTTGTTGACAAAGTTATCGCAATCCACGTTCAACATGTAAGGAGCATTCGTAAGCAGTCCAGAGACTCTCGTCTGTTTTTTAACATTTAGCACAATTGATCAATAACTCTAATTAATCATCTATAAATCAAATTAATTAATTATAATTGAGGATTTTGTATGTTTGGGGGAAAAAAAATATTATAACTTACCAGCACGTTCATGGCACCAGCTTTATAGTGATGGGGATGCTTTACCCTCTTCTCTCTGGATATGTAAATCAAGTGTGGCAATCCATCAGGGAGACGTTCCTTATTTTCCCAAATAACCTATGCCAAAGAAACAATTTTTTTTTGTCAAGATTTAACGAAAGAACATTAGTTTTTCTACCATGCTGGTCAAAATACTGACTAGAGAATCTAATAGTTTTTTTTTAAAAAAAAAAAATAATAGTTAACTTAAAACTAGCTAGACAACAAACTAACAATGACCAGACCTTAACAATAGTTGGATGATTTCTGCGGTCGATATTGGAGAAGACAGCAAAATCTCTGGCCACATCTTCCGGGATGGATTTGTGGGTTGCATCATTGATTTTGCAGATAAGCTCTGCATAGCCTTCCTGCAAAGTTGAACATTTTTTTGTTTTATTTGTTTCTTGGCATATGAAAGATAAATGGCATCGTTCAAAAATATAAAATAAAAAAAAGACAGAAATTAATGTTACGGGTTAATTGTACTCTTTAACTCCAAATCATATACTATTCTTCAAGTTCTACGTCTTCAACTCCAAAAAAAAATCACTAAAGTGTTAAATATATATATATACTCCCACAAACATCAATCCTGTTCAGTTTTATATACCTTCATCTTTCTGCACTCTCGCTCAAATTCCAAGGAACTATCACCACCAGTTGCCATGGTGGACTGATCTCTAGAGAAGTATCTAAAAGGAGCTCTAGCTTCAATATTGTACTTCTTGCAAAATGGGATCCAAATCTTGGCAAATTTTGATGCTTCTACCAGAGTGTAAAAAGTGAGAGCAGAGCAACCATCATCGGATACATAGCAAGCTAGCTTATCAGCCGGATAATCAACTGCCATCAAGGATATGACTGTGTTAGCAGTGAGCAAAGGCGGCTCCAGCATGGGATCAGCTGTTGTAACAAACATATCCACCGCAGGAAACTCTTCCATTCTGGTTGGAAAAAACATATAGTTGCTATTAGCAAATATATACAAGCAAGGGTTACATATTGTTAGAAATGGCAAAGTTATACATTTGGATTTCCTACGTACCTCTGTGAAAGACGTTCAGGGTAGGTTTTGTATTCCACTTGAGTCCACTTGGTACTGATAGTGATGACCCACACGAAGGTGAAGCATGATTCACAAAAGAAAGCCAGAATCCAAGCAACTCCATGCTTGTTAAGGGAAGCGAGACGATAAGCAAGGACAGATAGGAGAAGGAATAAGATGGTAATGTCAAGCACCCTGTGTATTGTGTTTTTACGGGCAACTCTTTCGTAGAGTATATTATTACTAGCCATTGACGAGCTTAGCGTGGCTAGCCTAGCAACGATGTGGGGGGTGTGTGGCTAGCTATTTTTATACATGCTTTGATGGTAAGTCTGGGACCTACATCCATGCATATGTACTATGTAGCATCTGTTGTTTGTGGCATAAAATGCCTGGCTCGGGGATATTTTTTTGGAATATTTGTACGTTTATATTTTTAAAGAAAAAAATAAGCACACACAAAAAAAAAAGATCAATTGTGACTTGCTAGTATTTTTTATAGGAAATCAAAAAACTTTAGACCGGAGCAAAAAGTTGCACTGTCTGTAGGATTAAAGAATTCACGTAGATGGTTATGAACAAAACAATATTATTCAAAAAAATGCATGTGTTTCTAGTTGATTAAACTAGAATTTTTGCCCTTTTAAATAGTGTGAGCAACATTAACAGTTCTTTTGTCTAATAAGGTCACCACAAATTAAATGAATGTCAATAATCATCGAAGTATAAAATTTATCATAGAGAAATGTGTATCACCAGAGGAATCTAGCTAACTAAAACAAACATTGTATAAATATATGATCCGCTTATATAAATAATCAAATGGGGAGAACTGTGTTTCATAATTCACTAAGTTGATATTTCGAGAAGAATAGAATCCCATAACAAAGTGGTAAACTCAACCCAATTTTGCTTCGCTATAATTATGCCGTCGGAAATAATAGCGAAGTAGAAATCGTAGGGGTGTAAACGAGCCGAACCAGTTCGTGAGCTGTTCGAGATCGGCTCGATGAAAGTTCGTATTCGACTCGACATTATCGAACTCGAGCCGAGCTCGAGCCGAGCTTTAATGTTAATCGAGCCGAGCTCGAGCTTGGAAGTACTCAGTTCGTTAGGCTCGCGAGCCTAATCGAGCTTTCAATAAAACATGGACTTTTTTATTTAAATTGGGCCTATATTACTATTTTAACCATAACCAAACATCCATTATTTTATTTTATGGGCTTTTTATTTTTAAATTGGGCTGCATTTTAAGAAATAAATTAGACTGCATTTTTATACCCCATAATAATAATTTAATTTTAAATTAAAAAGAATCCAAAGCCCAAAATTTTTTTCCCGATTAAAAATTTGGCCTTTAATCGAGTTTAATCGAGCCAAGCTCGAGCTCGAGCCTGAAAATCAAAGCATAACCGAACTCGAGCCGAGTTTTTTCTAACGAGCTCGAGCCGAGCCTACCTATATTCGGGCTCGGCTCGGCTCGATTACACCCCTAAGAAATCGACAGGATAGCCTAATTGGACAACAGGTCATTCGGTAGGCTAGGGTGTGACGGACTCTCACTGTCTCACATGCCCATAAAGTTGTTCCGTGACATGACATCTATCGCATGCGTACAAGAATTGTAGCCATGTATAAAGCAAGTAGCAATTCGAGTCTTCTTCTTCTTTTTCTTCTTTTCTTTCTATAGACCTTGATATTTAGTGCGACTGAATCGTTAAACCCATTATTGTTGATTCAAAATCAGGAACCTTATACATAAAAAGCATTCTCTACAATACAATTCAGGGGGAGAATTATGGTTATCCACGACACGAGTGATTTCTAGAATTATGTTCGAGCATGATTTGGCGCCGCTAAAGGACAACATAAGCATAATAATGCAAGACGTACCAAAAAATGAAACAGCAATAATATAGCAACCAATTTCTCCAACTGTAAATGGCGAATAGTTTTAAGTAATTCTAATGACTAGCACCAACTCGAAATTGGGAAAGCTTAATCATAGCATGCAAATTTTTAAATCAAGACAATGCAAAATGCAAGATATGCACCATGTATACCCTTTTGACATAATTAATTAATCAATCATTGACAACGTACTTGTCAAGCTCGTATACAACAATCCAAAAGTAGCATCAATCTTCTAGATGAAAGTGAGTAGACATAAAAAATTCCGTGGTGATCCTCGGCTCTGGATTTAATTAATTCCAGGATGTCCCTGTTTTGGAAAGGTTTTCTGCAATTCAAGTTGGCATTTGATAATGGACGGTGTGACAACACAGGAACAAAATGTTGTCAAAATCATAAGTTTTGTTGATAGGCAAAACTAGCGGGCCTGTGAATGCTGATAGGTGTAGAAAATAAGACAAGCAAGAAATCTGCTGTAGAATCCATGGGCTACGGGGTCCAGTAATTTGAGGCCGAGATGGAGAGAAGAACAATACTAAGGATAGGATATCCACTGAAAATGGCATAAAAAGGAACTATAGTGGAATGGAACACGAAACTGGTTCATCTTTATCTTATGCATTCTGTTTACTGGATACAGTGCAAAGCTGTGACATAAGGGATGATGTCATATGTGCCTATTATTCATTCCTGATCCTTCCATTCATGGATGGATTTAGGAGATTAATCCGATAGAGGCTTACAGCCTACATTCCTTAATCATAGTTAAGATAATCTTGACACCTAGGTGAGTCCCTTAACATCCAAAGGTTACCTAAATGATCAGATTCTAGAAACCCATAAGGGATTTTATCTGTTAAATGCTCAGGATAACAGTTTGCAAAAGGATCATTGAAGGGTTGGGTTGGGCTTCCATCCACTTACCATAGACCTTAATTTTGTCGGCAAACCACAAATGAAAATCAAAATCCAGCTAAAACAGAACCAGAAACTAGAGATGACAATTGAATCACCTGCATCTCGTTTGGCCAGGCAGTGTCAGGACATGATTAAAGTTAAAGGTTTATTTGGCTAGGTTCTGCCAAAAGTAGTACAAGCTGCCCTGAACTTCTGAATTCTGAACATGAATTGAACTCACCGAATACTGCAAAGCAAGCGAAAGCCTTGCATTTGCTGTGTGAAAAACGTTGAAAGCCTTGCATTTGCTGTATGAAAACGTGGAAAGTAGTCGTTCTGAAAACTTTACTTTCCAACGAAAGAATATAGGGAAAATGGTTTTATTCAGAATTGTTTCTTGTGTAGCTTTTTTCCCTTCACATAATTACAGTAGCTTTTTAATATCATTCTGGAACAGAGAGAATTATGATAAGAGATCTTTGATTTATATTTTGGATCTGTACAAATTTACATTTCTCGATTTAGACATCCTTATGGACAAACCGCAACAAAGCTCTGCCATAATTTTAGTTTTAAGCTATACCATCTTTGATTTACACCACCCCGAAAACAGTTTCTAGAAGGAATCAATCAGACTATAGGCAGGAACCTTTCTGATTCCCGCATCTAACATTTCTCTCCTCACATCAGCAGCAAAACCCCATCTCTGGACCTCGGCATTAATGTTTGATAATGCCATGTATTGGCCGGAATGCTGCGTCTGCATTTGAAGTAACCTCTCCCCTACTTCATTCCCTAGCTCAATATCTCCATGAATCTTACAAGCACCTAAAAATGCCCCCAAAACTGAAGCATCAGGCTCAAATGGCATGCTTTTCATAAACTCCTTTGCTTCACTCAACAATCCTGCTCTGCCCAAAAGATCAACCACGCACCCATAATGCTCCATCACTGGCACCACCCCAAACTCACTCAACATTGATCGAAACAACTGCAATCCAAGTTCCACAAGCTTGGAGCGAGCACAAGCAGTGAGTACAGCCACAAAAGTAACCTCATTTGGGAGGGCACCTTCTGTTTTCATCTTTTGGAACATATCAAGAGCTTGTTTCTCTCTACCATTATTAGCGAGTGAATAAATCATTGCATTCCATGTACAGACCTTCTTAATCACCATCTGGTCGAACAATTTGATAGCATTACACAAAGAACCTACTTTTCCATAAAAATCTATCAACGCCGTCCCCATGAAAACAGTCAAAACAGCCTCATTCTTAATTATATAACCATGAACTTGCTTCCCTAGATAGATGGCTCCTCCTTTTTCCACATTCGCACAGGAAGACAATACACCAACATACGTCGCTTCATTTGGTTTCCCATCGCCATAAACAATCATGTCCCTGAAAAACCCAATAGCCTCACGTAAATTCCCATTCCTCGAGAACCCATTTATAACAGTAGTCCAAGACACCACATCTCGCTTTCCCATACCTTCAAACAGCAAAACAAGAGAACCCAAGTCCCCATTTTTGGCAAAAGCGTCAAGCATCGCATTACACTCGACGACACACGGGCAGAGAATTTCCTCAAACACCTTACGTGCACTAAACAGATCACCGAGCTTCGAGTAGAAACCCAGCAGAGACGTCTGCACAAAAGGGTCGGATGAAACGCCGCGCCTGAGAGCTTGTCCGTGGAGGGAATGGCCGGCGAAGGAAGGAGAGGAAAGAGCACCGGCGGCCTTGACGAGGGAAGGGAACGTGTGGGCGTCGGGTCGGGTTTGGCGAGAAAGCATGAACGCGAAGAGACATAGGGCCTTGTGTTTCTGTCCAAAATGGAGGTGGGCTTTTATTAGATTATTATATAAAAGGGTGATCTTCCGTTGTGGAAAATTCGATAGCGGAGTGCTCCGGTGAGAAAAGAGATGGCCGCCGGTTATCAGAAAGGAGTGGATTTGCCGGACTTGGGCCCGCCGGTTGATGAAACGCTGGAGGAGTTGTAGTAGAAACTCGGGAGAGTAGGAGTGTGGTGGCGGCATAAGAGCGCGGGTAAAAGTGATTTTTCGTTGGGTTCTAATTTGAAACTAATTTATGTTATGTGGGCTCAAAACGGTTGGGCCTGAATGAATGGGCTAAATAATCTGGCTCCATGAACCAAAGTGGGCTTTAATAGAATCCAACGACGAGCCCAACCGACACAATCTTTAATCTAGTTTCAGTAGTGTGTACTACTGTGAACTGAGGAGAGGAGACAGAAATGGTGGTAGATTCGAGTGAAAGAGTCTCCGTATAAAAAAGAAAAGGAAGGTAGTCCGTGGCTATTCGACAGCAACCTACCAACGGACATTAACTTCACCATAATAGAAGAGCAGCTATTATGTTATTATCGGTTTCCAGAACTCTCCTGACCAAACCCACACTGCAAAAGACTCCTTTTGTCGCTTCTTCACTCTCCGGTTGCCGCTGCTTCCAAGTCCGTGCCATGGCCTCCTCTGCCGCATTCAGGAAAATCCAAATCCAGAGAGACGACACCGTTCGTCTCATTTCCCCCCACTTTTGAAAAAGAAAGAGTTTTTCTCTGTGATTGGGTAGTTGCTTAATGGTGGGTTCATTCGTTTTCTTTGGTTGTTTCAGACGTTTGATGCGTACGTTGTCGGGAAAGAAGACGCGCCTGGGATTGTGGTGTTACAAGAGTGGTGGGGTGTGGATTTTGAGATCAAGAACCACGCTGTCAAAATCTCCCAACTTGACCCTGGTTTTAAAGCACTTATCCCTGAGTAAGCCCAAATGTTTGTGCTTTCTTTTGTGTGTGGGTGTGTAAAGTCCCGTTCTTTCTTTCTGGGTATGGACTGTTTTTGTAGTTTGTTTATTTAAATGGTGGTATCTCTTTTTGATTTGGGGGGTGTTGTTTTTGTTCTAAGCTTGTATCGAGGAAAGGTAGGTTTGGATGTTGCGGAGGCCCAGCATTTGATGGACGGTCTTGACTGGCAAGGTGCTGTTAAGGATATACGTGCTTCGGTTAATTGGCTCAAGGCTAATGGTTCAAAGAAGGTTGTAACCCCCTTACCTTTTTTTACTTTTTCTCTGTGTCTTTTGTTTGATTGTTTGTTCTCAACACTTGCATCGCACTCCTGGTCACAAAATTGAGGCCTGTAGCCACTGAATGTTGTTAAAAGCATTAGAGTCTTGGAATTAGTAATATGGGGGGCTAAGTTTACGCGTCCTAGTTTTGGAACTTTGGAGTCTTTCAATCCCTTTTAATCAGTTAGTTAGCTGTGGTGATGCCGGGGGAGGGTAATGGTCCAAATATTTTGCATTTTCTAAGCATGTTGAATCCTCTGCTGTATCCATGATAATATCACCTGGCTGATATAGTTGGTATAATTAGTTTCATATTATGGGAATGTCATCTATCACATGGGATGGAGCATATCTCTTGGTGTGTGAGAATAAGCGACGAATGGGAGATTGGTCTGTGTTCATAATCTGGTCACTAATCTTTGTTCCGTTTCATTGTAATGACCTTTGTTTGATACTTTGACCATATTGTGCTACACGTGACAAACTTCTATGTTGAGCGTATTTACATTGTACAGCTGAAGTTGGGAGATGCTTAAACTGATTAGTCTGACTACGTTCTCTGATCCTCCAACCCACTTTTGGCACACTGAAACAGGTTGGAGTAACTGGATTCTGCATGGGAGGTGCTCTCTCCATTGCAAGTTCAGTTTTGGTTCCAGAGGTTGATGCTGTTGTTGCATTTTATGGCGTTCCTTCGTCAGAACTTGCAGACCCTGCCCAGGCTAAAGCACCAATTCAGGCTCATTTCGGAGAGCTTGATAACTTTGTTGGCTTCTCAGATGTGACGGTATTGCATCCAGCTTTTGCTACTTGACTTTTCAAGCTATTTCCGTTTGGCTTCGTTTCCTCTCTTTTAAGACTGACTGAAATGTTCTATGGATTTAAGTGGCACTTCATATGTGCTTATTCTTCCCTTTTTTATTTTTAAATTCCCTCCTCTTTCAAAAGCTCTAGATGTAGGTTACAACTGTGAAGATGTTATGATAGTATATTTGCTTCAGAAAAATTGGCAAGTTCTAATGACGAAAATTATTCATGGTTTTTGAATGATGTGTCGCCGGCACGAAGGCCGATTATTATTCATGATTTTTGACTTGTAAAAGTGCTTAGTTTATATTTTTTGGTAGCCTCAGGGGCAAGCATAACTAAATTGCCTCAATTCTTTCAGAAGATTTTGGTAGTGTTAAACAAAGAAATGATATGACTGATTACTCCTTTTATCTCCATATATCCTTTCTGTATGACGATATACTTGAACATACACCTCTTGTATGTTGATTTGTCAGGCTGCCAAAGCTTTGGAGGAAAAGCTGAAAACATCAGGAGTTCCATATGAGGTACACATTTATCCAGGGAACGCACATGCTTTCATGAACAGATCTGAAGAAGGTGTGAAGAGGAGGAAGAGCATGGGAATGCCTGACGAGGATGAAGCTGCTGTGGAGCTAGCATGGTCTCGTTTCAAATCATGGATGACTCGTTTTCTGTCAGCTTAAGCAACCAGCTGGTTTTACCTATGCACCTTGCTTGCTTCATTTCTGTATTGCATGGTTGTGTGGTCTATCACCTAGACATATGCTGAGTGCCTTTTATGCTTGTGAATGTGCTCGGATGTAACTTTGATAGTTACATTTTCGGTGATCAAAATGAGTTTCCTTGTGGTTACGGGCAGCTGTTGCTGATGTTAAATAAATAATGAACTATGTTTTATAGGTCTGTACACTTGGCTTGTCTACCTTTGAATGGGAAGCACTACGATTAGTTTGAGCAATCCAGTACCAGCACTACAATTAATACATTGCGCAATTGATGTCAAAGAAATTGATATATTTGGCTGGTCAGAAGTGATATATCTCCTAACCTAGTTTATCAGGTTTTAGTGGATAATAATAGAATACATGACTAGCTAGTCCTAGTCATTCATTAAGGCCATGTGTCCTGACCTTCTTGGCTTTACAGATTAGTTAGACCAAGTCTTTGGTACTGTAATATACTCAACCTACAGTGCTGAAAATCTGGCTCTGTATACAATAGCATGAATTAGGTCATTGATTTCTCTGTTTTGGGTACACTGGACTTCGATTTTTGTACCACAAGAATTGATAAACAAATAAGTGGTCTTTGTATTTGATGTTTGAACCAATGACTGAATATACAGACTGTACACTAGTCAATTCATATTGTTTTTGGGGATAATCTACATCATTATTCACCTTTCTGTTTAGTGAGATGAAAATGATTGATACATAAAATATCAGAAGGAACATAGGCAGCATATTTGATCTGATAGATATATGGAAACAGAATGGGATGGTACTTGTTGACGAAGACAAGAGAAAGCCTGTGAAACCCATCTCGATTGTGAATTAGGCAATTAGCATCAATTACATGAATCTGTTTGGTATTCAAAAGTACTTTTATGCTTTCTTTGACAGGGATCGATTATGCACATAACCCCCTGAAAAGTGAAATGAAATAGTAATGTTCATAGGACAAAGTCAGGGGAAAGTAGACAGTAGACACAGTTCTCTTTTCCATTCCTGATCTTCGACCCTTCGTAAGTTGTATTAGGCAGAGAGGGCACCCTTTTTTAATCCCTGATCTTCCCAGTTTTGCAGACCTTTAATCTGCCACAAAGTCATAGATTTATTGACCATGGCAATAGGTTACACTCTTTCTAGAGGTTGGATGAAGATGATGACAAGACTCGAGGGTATTGCTGAGAAATTTTAGGATAGGATAAGTTATTATCCACAAGGATGAAATAAGTACCATATGTTATTTTTTTTTTTTTTGTCAGAATGCATAAACTTTATTAGCTCATTATGAAATCATTACAGAGGAGAAAACCTAGTGCCACAGGCGGACTGGTAATCCAATCAGTTGGGCACGTTCGATTCATAGCGGCCTTGGCAACCCAATCCGCAGCCTTATTCGCTGCTCGTGGAATGTGATCCACCTGACAGGAACTAAAACATTGTGTTTTGATCATGATTGCTGTGACCGTAGTCCTGATCTCTGTTGGTATTCCCTCCCCACTGCTGTGGATCGCCTTCCACAGCAGGTATGAGTCAGTTTCAAAGATCACCTCATGGTAATCTCTAGCAATCGCTAGATTGACTGCCTCTCGGAGTGCCAGCGCTTCGGTTTGAAGAGCGCTTGAACATTGTGGCTTGGAAGCCACCCCATCAATCACAATTCCTTCACTGTTGCGGCATACCACCCCCACCCCCGAATCCAGAGTTGTAGTTCTGAAAGCCCCATCAATATTAATCTTTACTTGGTCCTGTTGCGGTTTCCTCCATTTTGGATTTGGGATGGTTTCCTCCTCCATATTCCTGCCGTTGTTATGTCGTTGTTCTCCCATAATCTGCATCGCAATTATGCTCCGAGAGATCGTGACCTGCGGTCTCGCCTCCCCTTCCTCGTGGATACACTCATTGCGCATCTTCCAAATGTTCCAGAGGAGGTTCGCAGCCAAACTTTTTATCTGTAGCTTCCTTTTTTCGCTCAAGACCAACTCCCAACTCCACCCACCATTTTGTCACCCCAGGAAAGCCTCGTTCCTCCATTCGCAAACCCAGAGATGAACCAAGCCAGGCTGCCTTCGCATGTTCACAAAAGAAGAGTAGGTGTTCAATTGTTTCATCCTCCTTTCCACATACCCCACACATTGCATCTACATTTAAGTTTCTCGCTTGCAGATTTTTCGCCACTGGCAGAGCATTCCTCAGCACTTTCCACACAAAAGTTTTGATTTTGGGCTGAGTCTTCAGCTTCCACACTTCCTTCCACTCCACGCCATTTGAATTCCACGCACTTCCTCCCTGTGAGTGTGCAACTTGATTCATAGAGATCCAATAACCTGATTTTACAGTGTAGTTGCCCTGTTTGGTATAATGCCAACATAATCTGTCTTCCACTTCACTCTCAATGGCCAGCTTGCAAATTAGATCAGCTTCCTCCCTATCAAAGATGGAATTGATTTTCACCTTGCCCCATTTGCCATGCTGGTCAAGCAGGTCAGAAACAAGGAGGCCAGCACACCCAGGAGGCCTCTCCGTCTCAATTTTGAATCTCCCATCTCTTGGCGGCCATCCATCATCCTACAACAAAGCTTTCTTCCCATTCCCAATATCCCATCTCAAACCATTCTGTAGTAATTCTCTCCCCGCCACTATACTACTCCAAATCCATGAGCTCGCTTTGCCTTTTTTGGTTTTTAAAAAGTCAGTTCTAGGGAAATACTTCCCTCTTAGAACTTGTACCCATAATGCCTCCGGATCTTGGAGTATCCTCTAGCATTGTCTAGCCAATAAAGCTAGGTTAAAATTCTCCATATTACGGAAGCCCATTCCCCCTTCCGCCTTCGTTTTTGTGAGTAAACTCCAGTCTCTCCAGTGTATTTTCCTCTTGTTTTCATCTCCTCCCCAATAAAACCGAGCCATTATACTGTGAATGGCGTTACAAAAGGATGAGGGGAATTTGAAAAGTGACATAACATAAACTGGTAGTGATGAAATTACCGATTTAAGCAAAACCTCTCTTCCCGCCTGTGATAGTAATGTTCCCTTCCAGCTCCTCAGTTTCGCTTGGATCCTTTCTTTAACAAAGTTCAGAGTTTTGGTTCTAGATCTTCCCCAGTTAGTCGGAATCCCCAAGTATGTATCATTGTCAGCTGCCACTTCCATACCCACCCTACTGCATATTTCCTCCCTGCTCTCTGGCTTGACATTTGAGCTGAAGTAGATCCTTGATTTATCCTTATTTATCCTCTGCCCCGAAGCCCTGCTATATTGCTCTACCACCCAAAGTAGGTTCTGAGCCTCCTCTAAAGTTGCATTGCCAAAAAGCACAGTATCATCAGCATAAAAACATGATGGATCGCGGGACAAAATCTGTTTTATCTTAAATCCCTTGAGGAACCCAGACTCAAAGCATCCATTCAACCTCCTCGATAAGCCATCTGCCGCCAGTATGAACAGATAAGGTGATAAGGGATCCCCTTGTCTGATGTCGCGGCTAGGCTGGAAATATTCTGTGTTCTCCCTATTTATTGACACCGCAAACCTCACAGTTTTAACACAATCCATCACCATCTCAATCCAAAATGGATCAAAGCCAAACAAGAGCAGAATTCTTTCTAGGTAGTCCCATTCCAATTTGTCATAAGCCTTTGCTACATCCAGCTTCATCATCATTCCCGTCTTTGCATTTTTGCATGTGGAACGGAAGGTGTGAAGAGCTTCATGCATTATCACGATATTGTCTTGGATGTTCCTTCCTGGGACAAAAGCCGCCTGAGTATTGGAAATAACATTTGGGAGCAGATTCTTCAATCTATTCGCTATGCACTTAGAGAAAATTTTGTATACAAAATTGCAGCAGCTGATCGGTCTATATTGATTTAATGATTCGGGGCACTTAACCTGGCAATTAGTGTAGTGTTGAGCTCGGTGAGTAGTCTACCTGAACCCTGAAAACTCCTCACCGCCATGCAGACATCATCTTTTATCAATGACCAGTACTTTTGAAAGAACAGGCCCTGAAAGCCATCAGGCCCTGGTGATTTAGTTGCCCCCATCCCAAAAACTGCAGCTCTTACTTCCTCGTCAGTGAACTCCTTCGTCAAAAATTCATTCATCTCATCTGTGACAAGTTTGGGAATATAGCGATTCCACTCCTCCAGGTCTTGGGCTCCCTCTGAGGAGAAGACACGTTGGAAATGCCTATAGGCCTCATTTTTAATATTTGCCTGCCCTGTGATCATTGAACCATCCCCAACAATCAGGCTCTTTATCTTGTTTCTACACCTCCTCTGGATTGTAGTTGTATGGAAAAAACTCGTATTTCTGTCCCCATGCGTAAGCCATTTTACTCTGGCCTTTTGAGCCCAGTACATCTCCTCCATACCCCAAGCTTGCTCAAGCTTCTTCATGAGTTCTTCCTCTTCCTGCTTCACCCTCTTCATATGTTATTTAGTTACATACTGTAGTCTCTTTTATATCCGCCTCGAACACGCTTAGGCCCATATCACTTGGCACATTGCAAAATTTCAGAAAAGAAGAAACATATCAATGTAGGATCGATTCTCATTGGAAGGACTGCTTAAACATCTATTATCAAAGCAAAAATTATCAGGGAAGAAGAAAACTTATCCCGTAGGATAAGATCAATTGTGTAGGGTAATGAAAAGGATAGGACAATAGTGACGTACACATTATCCTATTTATCTGCACTCTGATACATTATAGAGTGCTATATCTAATATTAGCCTTCTTTCTAAACAGTTCTTGCCAATTGTAAATTATCATAAAAGCAGAAAAATTAACTCTCTTTTCTTTTGTTTATGGTAGACAAACTTTGTCCACATTATTGGGTCAGCGTGATGGAATTTCATATTTGTTAACATTTTGTGAAGATTTTTGGCGGAACAAATAAAAAGTACCTTAACCCAGGGACTTAGAACTCGAGATCTTCAGCTCTGAAAACGACCACAATACAACTCGAGCTACAACTTATTGGTATCTAAGGCCTTTAGTCCAGTATATTTATCAGTGGTGTCCTGGGTTGCCGAAGTATTTTAAGTTCATATGAAAAACTCCAGCAGATACGTTACTGATGAAGAATCTTATATAAATATATGTGTATATATATTACTATATTCATGTTAAATGTGTTTAAAGCTTATAGAACACTGGACGATCTCCGGCATAGTATAAGTTTTCATTATCCTTTTGTCTTTGTAATAAACACTGTCAATGACAGCACATTTCATGGATGGTGTTCAATTTTCCCATAAAATAAGTTTTATACAGGAATTGAATTTCGTAGTAGTGTGCAATTTTCCAATTGGGAGGCGCCGCCCCGCATGTTTCAATGAAGGTATACAATTACACGGCAGGCAGATTTATGTATATATATACTAATTTTTATATAATAACTCTTTAATGCAGCCTCCGGTGGCAATGTCAAAATGGGATAACTCTAGGAATATGATGCATGTGAGGAATCAGGAAATCCTGATTCAAATGAAGAAAATTTTTAGAACAGACTGTTTAACTAATGCAGTGGACTGTGTATGAACGTCTTTAAAATATATGTATCACAAAAGACTGGTCCTAACGATCTGACACCTGACATTAATATCAAATGGACCATACTTTAGAAATTTTTGCAATGTTTCATAAATTTTGTAGCTAGTTGCTGAGATAGGCAAGAGATGTAAACAAAATGTCATTATCTTCCTCGTGTAGAAATAAGTTCCTGGAGAGAATTAGGCTGGTTGGTGTAATGTGAACTCAATCTTTATGGACTGTATAATGCTGCTGCGTATGTATTAGCTACCCTGCAAGTTTTGGCCAATTGCACCACCCAACTTGTTCTTCCTTAGTTCCTGTGGTCACAAGACAGCATTGACTAATTAGCAATGAAGGGTGATGTAACTGTGAAAATAGGGTATTATTCTTGGGGTCCAAGCCCGGAATTGCTTGTTTTACATTGTAGTATGACCTCTTATATACTAGTTTTTACATTTGATTGGTAAGAAAATATACTATTGCACCCTTGCTCTACAAGCCGGGTCATGAAGCCGGATCCTGGCTTCTTTGGTAGGCTGTGGCGAATCTTATCGAACATGCTGAGTTTTTTGGTTTTCCTTCCCGGGTTCCGGGGTTGCCGTGGAGTTTCCCAGAGAACCATAAGTCTCTAAGTCTCAGGATTACCATAGAGCATCCTAAGGAACCCCTTAGCTAGTACGGGCTCCTTCGTTTGTCTAGTTTCTTGGGCTATCGACTAGTGTAGATAATTGACTCGTGCGCGATGGGCTTGCCATTATTTTTGGCCACATCAGAGGGTTATAGGATCTTGGGCTGTATATCAGAGCTGAATTTAACATTCCTTGGAGCATGTATGATCCAAGGTCTGATTGATCATGTATATTACTGTAAGCCCTCAAGGTGTTTAATTTTCATATAATCCGAGGACGAAATTACTTTCATGCAGGAAATTCTTGTTTATTGAGTTCAGCCTACATGTTCACCTTTTTCTGGCTATCTGTGATAAAGATGAGTATACCCGCCGGTCCCCAGATGTGGTTTACTAGTGCACCTCTTCTCTTGGACAAAGTAGACAGTACATAGACTTTAGTTAAGTGATCACTGGACCCTTAGTTTGAATGACAGCATATAGGAAGAAGAAACGAGGGATGATGATGTTAGCTTGACATTTATTATATTTATGGCGTTCCCTTGTGGTGTTTGTTGTGACCAATTAAGTACTGGCAGCGGATAAACGATTTAGACTTTTTTTTTTTGGTTGGACATGTAGCTGATATAGACTTTTGCACCATACACACGTTCTCTTGGTACACATGTTTTCCATTTGGTTTCAATTTTCTTGTTTTGTCTAATCGCTTGATTAGTTGGTCAGCAAGTAGACCATTGGGGGTTAACCAATTTGAAATTGGACAAGAATTGATTAATTAGTTGTGATCTTTCTCTCTCTTTTTTTTGTTAGAGATGTCAAAAATTTTGCTCGATTAAAATACAAGAACTGTTGAAAACGATGCCTTAACTTGAGGGTTAAAGCATTCACGTTGGTCTCTGTGCGCAACAAGAAAAAGAAACAAATAAACATAAAATAAGCAATTGGGGTGCAGTAGTCAAGGATTTTTTTTGTTAGTACAATTCACGATTTCGCCTCTTTGCAACAGCAACAATAAATAGATAGATAGAATGCGTGAAGAATATCATTAAGGGAACAGTACTCAACTGTACCATTTAATATTCAGTTCCAAATTCAATGGTCATCACTTCGCACATCTACTGAAGTCTTTATATATATATATGGCTTGATTATTTTTTTTTTTGGGTTAGTCCTTAAAGTTGGCTATATTCCACTGTTATAATACTCTCAAATTCTACGGTTTTTATTCAATCTTTCTCAATAGTTTAATACTCCCTCTGTTTCACAATATAAGATCTTTTAAGTTTTGTATTTTGTTTCAAAATATAAGAAATTTAATGGAATTAGACCTATTTAATGCTTTTTTTAAGGGTTGTGTAAAAATCTTAAAGATTTTATACTGTGAAACAGAAGGAGTATATGCTTATGGAGAGATGAGCGTATTACTTTATATCGTCACCTTCATCTCAATTTGTGTTCTCTAAAACCTGTATTTCATTAACCTATTATGATATTGATTCTTTGATCTTTTCTACATGCTAGTTTGGACTTTTTTGAGAAGTGGACATGTTATAATTTGAACATTGAAGTGTGAATAAAGCACATGTACTAATTTTTTAAATTGTACCATTAATTTCATTCCCTTCCCAATGCTTGATCCGAGAGATTCTTGGCTTTATATAATTCAACTTGAGATACTTTTGAATTTTCGTTTTTTTTTTCTGTAAGAATTCAGATTCGCAAATAAATTACTGTTTGTCCTATAATGACTAAAAATTTCCAGAAAAGAAAAATATGAAGTCTCTGTTGTGCTTGATTACATTTATATATGCAGGACGGGCACGAGTAATTAGGTAACAGATAATGCTTTCTCTCGCCAAAGAAATATTGAACATTTACTCAAAAACTAGCTTAGAGTTTAATCAAATTCACATTTTCCAAGCGAAGACTTATGGGGTATGTTATGTAATATATATTATATTTTCCACAAAGAAAATGTGATATATATTATTTGTTTTATCATGGGAATATAGACAAAAACACTAAAAGATATAATAATTTTGCTCGTGCCTTGTATTGATTGTATGCATGCGCCGCAGTTTTGCTTGTGTATGTGGTACAACTACTGCCAAAAATGATGGGATCCATTTCGTGGGTCCAAAGATATAAAAGTAATTAAATTGATAAACGGAAGCCAATAGAGGTAAAAAAGCTAGTAAAAGTTTTTCAAGAACAAAATTTCAGGCCATATTTAGTTTAATGAAACTATGTATATATAAAGATAATTATGATGTGGGGTGTAGAGAGTAATTAAAAGCAAAATGATTAGTAAATATCTGATTAAGATCCTAACACATCATTCTAAAATTCTCGATCGTCAGGCACGATAGAAAAGGAAGCACGTATACTAAACATTTCCTCCAATATGTTTTGAAATTCATCATTATTCCAAGAGGAAAAAAAAAAAGAAAAGAGAGGAGAATATTAGGTAGAAAGAGCTAATAATTACGTGAGTCGACTCAACTCCCCCACTTCCTCCTCATAGTAGTAGATTTCATGTGACAAGAAACATCAAACATTAATTGAATCACGTTTATCCCATGCATTAAGTATCAAATCCCATATTTCACACCTTAGCATTTAGCTTTTGTTTTTTTGGGTTACACTTTCAAGTCTTTTCAAGTTTTTGGACTGCATGCATGTACCTTCTTTGTTTCTTTTGGCCCACCTGTTTCAACCACAGTCTTCTTCCTTTTCCTTTTTTTCCCTTCCCTTATTTATTTCCTTTTTCCACAACCTTCCACGTCCAAAAAATTAACAAGTAGGCGCCTACACAATCCTGACCACCTTTTTCTTTTTTCTCTTTTTTGAGAAGACTGATTTTCGTGGACTACATATCATATTATCAAATATCACATATAGATAGAAAAGTCATATATTGTCCAAGAAAATAGAGAGCTTTGTCGGTGACGTTGGTTTGTTTTCTTTTTATGAACTTATTTTTATATACTTTTTGTAGTTAAGGTGTGGTTATCAATTTTGAGTAATATATATCATGTTGTGCATATATATGCCAACTGGAAACCATATTGTAACTAATGATTTTGGTAAAATCTTCATTAAATGTGGGTGTGATGAGTAATCTTTGGCGAATCTGAATTGTAACATGTGATGTTGAATTTTGACGAATTTATCAAAAAGAAAAAGGCAAAGCCTTTTGTTTTCAGATAAGACCTTCTCCGTCTTTACTGTTAAAGTCCCGATAGGAAGGAGAAAGAAGAGGTCAATTACGAATCACATGGCTCACGCTGGAAGGATCAAATTAATGCATAGAAGGAAAGAAAGTACCAGTTGATTCATGAATGGGAATGGCTAGAAACAACTAACAAATTGTTTGAAAAGAATGAAAAAGAGCCTTTTATTACAAATTGATTTAGGGTCAAGTCAGTTCAACAATATTAGAAGGGACCAAAAATAATTCGGATCCCCCCGGGACCTAATGGGGATCACTATTTTGTTGTTTTTGGCAGTTGGCACCACACAGTAATTCATTAAAATTAATTTTCATTTTAAGTAGAATTAACCTGGCTTACAACTACAGCCGGTTAAGTTCAAGTGACTACAATCGATCACCCGCTGTTAATTTTACTCTACTCCTATTTGGTTGCTTCAAATGATTTCCATAGATGTTACCATAATATATACCATGTTCAATTGTTTAGCTCCAAATACATTCAATTCCACTAGTTTAAATTTAAAAATAAATTTAGAGTTTATTAATCTTACACGATACAACACAATATGGAGTTTTTTTCTTGGTTGGTACACAAGATTATGGATTAATAACACCACTTGAGTTATTTGGGGTTGTATTCACATCACTCTTTTTTTTATATAGTTTTATTACAGTCAATCCCCCGATATTGGATGAGGAAAAAAGCAACACGAATATCCTCTTTTCGTGTCTATACTCTATAGTCCAACATATCCAAATACAGAATATATTGGGTACTTACTTTATCTCACTTTAGTGCTCACACAATAAAATGACAAACTCCAAGGAAAAAGGTGATAGTAATTAACTTACTCTTAGTATAAGTTGGTATATCAACAACATAAACAAAAGGGAACTAGCAAATTTTAAAAAGGACGGTACGGGGTCAACCCGGATAGAGGGGTTCGGTTCGAACCGAACAAAGGGGCCATCCATAGTAGTCCTACGTGTCTTAAAGTCAACAAAACTACTGCATCTGTGATCCAAAAGAGAAGGGGGGCCCCCCCGGAAAGCAAACAAAAAAGAGTCCAGTCTAAATCTAAATCTAAATCGCCCCCATCAAAAAAGAAACCATTGACCGAGACAACGCTTTTTCGCCCCGACCCTGAGGGCGCCGGGCCAATAGGGGCAGTGAATTTTTGGAACGCGTCAATCTCAACTTCTTCTCCCTTTTTCTCTTCCTTTTGGGTCCCACTTTTTGACTATATACCAACACAACACATACACACAGTCACAGACACACTCTCTAATATTTTTTTTAAAACGTTTTTTTTTCCTACTTTTGGGCCCCGCTTTTTTGTCACGTGGGCCCCCTTTCTCTCTTTACTGGTCCCACTGCCACTTGTTTGCCGTGACCACCGCGTACTGCCACCGTTTTGCCCCTTTGTGATAAGTGTGTGTGATGGATGACTCTGTGACTCGTGACGTGCCAACTCGGTGTGTACTCTCTTCTTGGGTTGCTTATCCCGTAAAAACAATCATTTTGAAGGACCAATTCCTCACTAAAAAAAAAACAGTTAGTATTGCAAAAATTCTAAGTTGGTTGTAGACTGCCAACACAAGAAGATTCAAGTCACTTCTTTTCTTTTTTTCTATTTTACTTAGTTCATGGCACTATTATAGGTAGGTTTGTCTAATTCTCTCTATGTATGTCTTTATATATTATTTCGTTGCAATACCATATTGGATTTGTTTTAAAATCCAAAAATTGGGTTTTGCATTCAATCTATAGAAACGTTTATTTTATGCGAGAATCTCAAATTTCAAAAAACACAGAACGTATGTAAACTATTCTATTGTAAATTTATGTATTACTAATTTTGTTAAAATTAGCTTGTGTTAGTTTTGATTAGACTCGATCAATATACCCAATTTCTTTGACTCTCGGACGTGGATGTTCATATCACCGTAACTTGGTTTCTGTTTTAAATAAAAACAATAATAGAATCATTTTTGTTATAATAATAATGAGATTTTTCTAATCAAGCAATAGTCAAATTATTCTTTGGTTTACTTTTTCGTAGGTATAGTCACGACTGGGATACTACTACTATCTTCCTTGTTGAAAAAGAATTGAATGATGTGTGTATATACACATTCATGATGGACGCGTTTCTTGCACATGATTTGCCAAGAACACTCTATATCCTTCACTCACACAACTCTTGAGTAATAAAAAATTGCTCATCCAAAATTTATTGGTACACACAACGCCTGAATAATATGCTTATCACATTGGTCATACGAGTATGATTAAGTACCTAAAAATTGTATTTTTTAGTAAAATGAAGTTTTTCAAGTTTCAACTCAACTTTTACCAACCATTCACGCCAATTCTACTCTATTTTTCTAAAATTAGGAATCAACGTGATGTATATCTAAACAAAAATTTTCTTACAGTGAGGAAATATTGCTGTCTCGTCCTTCCCAACCACAAATATTTCTCCTGCTCTACAGATCCCTACCCTTTCTCACAAATCCAAATCTAATCTAAACCTAAATGCAAATATTTAACACACCCCCACTATTTTACTACTACTATTCGGTCTTCTTCTAAAGTCTCAACTCCCCTTTTTATTGCCGAGTCCATTGCACCATCCAAAGACTTAGACACCCTCACTTCTCTGATCTCTCTTCTTCTCTCTTCTCTCTTCTCTCTCTCCATACCTTTCTCTCTCCATATTTTCTCTCTTGATTTATGGCAAAGGGAAGAAGTGGACTCTCCATTGATTCAGATCTCATTAGTAGTAGTGGATTCTTCCTACACAAGCCAACTGTGCTCAATTCTTTCCCTGAAGAAGAGAAAGAAAACATAAACATCAAAACTTACCCACACCACCTTATTAACAACAACACTGGTATCATGGATGCCACCACAACTACTACAACAAGGTCTCCTCCTTCCACTATCCAGTTCCCGGTCAACCTTAATTCTACCCACGACCACGATCATCATCATCTTCATCACCATCATCATCATCATCATGACAGTACCGCTCCTTCACCGTTTGATGATGATAAACGGACGGTCATCGATGAGATGGACTTCTTTTCAGACAGGACCCTTGATGTTAAGCCCAACATCACCAACAGTTCCGACGATGTAAAAGAACCTCAATCTCCAACAGGTCTGGAGCTAAACGTGAACGTATGTCAGTTATACCCTTCTCAGTTTCTGTCTCTTCTATTAATTCCTCTTCTAGTTTTGCAAAAACATGTCCAGGATAATATATATAACTCGTCTTTTTGGATCGTGTTATGTACAGACCGGCTTGAATCTCCTTACCACGAATACTAGCAGCGACCAATCCATGGTTGATGATGGGATATCTTCATCAAACATGGAAGATAAAAGAGCTAAAAATGAGGTAAAAGAAATGGTTAAAAATGAAGAATTCCATGTACATATATGTAATTGGTTGAGAAAGTGTCATTCTTGTTTACGGTGGTTGTGTTGTTTTTGGCTTTGATTTGCAGCTCGCAGTCTTACAAGCAGAGATAGAACGGATGAAAGTAGAGAATCTACGCTTGAAAGACATGCTAAATCAGGTTACTAGCAATTACAATGCACTGCAGATGCATATAATGACTCTTATGCAAGATCAACAAAAGGGTAGTAGTCTTCATCATCGGATGAACAATCTTGAAGAAGTACACGAAGGAATCAAGAAACATAGCAAGACTAATAACGGGATGGTTCCACGGCAGTTCATGGATCTTGGTCTGGTTAATGCTGCGGCCGGCGCCGGCGGTGACACTGATGACCTCTCCTTGTCCACATCGGAAGGAAGGAGCCGCGAGCGATCAAGATCACCGGCGAGTAACAACAACAACAACAACAACAATAATAACAACAACAATAACTCGGAGAATGGGAATTGTGATGAGGAGAACGGGATGATGTTTGATCAAGACAAGAAGGGGATAGGCAGGGGGCCTCGTGAGAGAGAGGATAGTCCTGAACAAGGTTGGGGTCCTAATAAGATGGCGAGGTATAATTCGTCCAAAAATGTTGATCAAACTGAGGCTACAATAAGGAAAGCTCGTGTGTCGGTTCGAGCTAGATCAGAGGATGCCATGGTATATATACATATATAAGGCTATTTTTTTATTAAATTGGTTGTTTCTTTTCTTTTTTTTTTTTCTTTTTGGGTTTGGTTGATGGAGCTTGCTCAATTGGAGTTTAATGGCTTTGTGTTTAGATCACTGACGGATGTCAATGGAGAAAGTATGGGCAGAAGATGGCAAAGGGAAATCCTTGTCCTCGAGCTTATTATCGGTGCACCATGGCTGCTGGTTGTCCAGTTCGCAAACAAGTATGGTCTTTTAATTACCTTTTCCTTAATTTTATTAGTCAATTTAAATTTGTTACAGGATCAAGAGATGCATGAGGATCCCAATGTTTCTTGTTTGCATAATTTTTAAAGAGTTCACTTTAGCTATTTATTAACTGCTAGTAATTTTTACCTTTAAATATGCCTAGGTTTAGAATAACAATTTAATTGAGGTATATGATTAAAACGTGGAGCTGATCCCTGAACATCACACTACTAGTCATGACTGGGGGAAATGCAATTTGATGATTAATTTAATTTCCACAAAATGTTCAATCGGTGGCCTGTTTTTTATTTCACCTGCTAAATGAAAAAAATTGACCTCACTTTTCAACAGGTGCAAAGATGCGCAGAAGATCAGACAATCCTAATAACAACCTACGAAGGCAACCACAACCATCCTTTGCCTCCGGCAGCAATGGCAATGGCATCCACAACTTCATCGGCGGCTCGAATGTTGCTGTCGGGATCAATGTCCAGTGCTGATGGACTAATGAACTCAAACTTCCTCACCAGAACTCTCCTCCCATGCTCTTCTAGCCTTGCCACCATATCAGCTTCTGCCCCATTCCCTACTGTCACACTGGACCTAACCCAGAACAGCAACAACCCTCTACAAATGCAAAGGCAACCAACTCAAATCCAAGTCCCCTTCCCAAACCCGCCTCAGAATTTTGCCAATGCACCTGCAGCTGCAGCTTCATTGCTTCCTCAGATTTTTGGGCAAGCACTTTATAACCAATCCAAGTTCTCTGGTCTGCAAATGTCTCAAGATATGGAGAGCAGTCGCCTCAGCCACCAATCACAACCTGGGCAGCAAAATGCATTGGCAGACACCGTGAGCGCGGCAACTGCTGCCATTGCAGCTGATCCTAACTTCACTGCGGCTTTGGCAGCAGCAATTACCTCTATAATTGGTGGTGGTCACCCAAATAATAACGTTACTTCCACCAGCAACGGCAATAGCAACATAACAACTAGCAATAGTAATAGCAATGGCAACAATAAGATTAGTTCATCAAGCTTTCCAGGAAATTAGAGAGAAGGTTTTTTTTTTGTTCTTTTTTTTTTCTCCTCTTTTCTTCTTTTCTTCTTTCTTTTTTGGCAAGGCAGATTTTCCTTATTTTTAATGGAGAAAAAACCGATAGCATATAATTTTTTTGTTGGGAGGGAGATTTAGTGGGATATCAAGTGTAGCTAGGTTTGGTATTCTTTGTTATCGGAATAATTTGTTTGCTGATCTTACGTCAATACAAAGTCAAAAAAAGAGGAAAAATACAAAAGCATAACGAGGAATACTTTTAATTTTCTGTATGGTTCAAGACATTCACGGGGGCAAAGGTTGCTTCTGCTTCAACTTTTTGTGCTTTAGTTCGTCAAATTGGCATTTTGTATCTTTTCGTCTTCTGATGGAGTGTATCTTTCTCTTAATGAAGTCAGGCCCAGGAGAAGAAAGGAACAAAACAAAAGAGATATGGGAATTTAGTGGTAAAAAGATAGGGATCACATTATTTGCAAATTCTTTCCTGAAGTAGCGTATTCAATATGAAATTGTGGGGAGTCAATAAGTCAAGAAAATCGTCTCATTGTAGTAGTTAAGAAGGATGGAATTGTGTTGACACGTAATGGTGGAGAGGGTGACTTTTGCTTTGTCAGGTTCCAACTTCGTCTTTTTCTTACCTCCTCTGTACGTAGAGAAAGTTTAAGCTCAAGAGGATTGGAGATAAAGTTGGAGATAGAGTTTCTGGCGACCATGTTTATTCGTTCGTATTCTTATCCATATAAAATTGGTTTGGTAAAATGTCACTATGATGTTTTATTTGTTAAAGAACTGAACTGAACTGATAGATAGGGGGTTTCTAAACTGGAGGGAAGGGACTAAGACATTTATTAAGTACTGGAAGCTGCCTTTGAAGTGGCAATCCCATGCATGTGGAGTGAGTGCAACAATATTGTGAATTGTCAAACGACAGCTAGCCCACAACTTCGGTAATGAATCACCCACTGCATTAAATAGCACCATTTAGTATATCCACCACCATATTACTGTTCCCACGACATCTGTAATGAACCAGATAAGAATAAGGTAAAAAAAAAATCCAGATTTGCCTGATCAATAATATGATAGCACTAGCACATACGGGTTGCATGAATTTCGTTGTAGATATTAGAAATCGGTGAGAGAAATCTATTATAAGCAGATTATGAAGAAAAAATGTTAGCTTGGTATACGCGACCAATGGTTCCACAAATAGTATTTCCGGTTTAGACTGTGTCAAAGTTTTTTTTTCTTAAAGAACATAAGCCATGCAAAATAAAATATATGTAAGAACAGTGATGCACTGTGTTCTATATCTTATCCCTCATATTTTCCCTTTCGGGAGAAACTTGTTCAATTAAAGCTAGAACGTGGATGATTTGAACACCTTATTCGGTAGGACTTGATTTGGCATAAAATGATGATTTGAAACACTTGGGCATATCTTGTTACCAAACCGTATCCCCCGATTATATATATGCCTGCTTGTCTTAATCCCTTCCGGCTTGTGTTTGTCCAAAAGGAAAAAGTAGATGAAAAGCAAAGCGAATAACCCATTACTTTACTTGAAAATTCCTAACCTAAAAATGCTGAGATTCCTTAGACCTATAGACACTTACACTTACATCGTACGCGTCCAAAGCAAAACCCAAGTCAGAAACCGGCCCACCAAGCCTTAAAGCTTTCTACTTATATACGGACCAACCAGACCACAGGGACCCATTTGAGAGATTATTAAAAACGTGTATGATCCACATTTTAATTATTCCATTATCTTTAATCATGATACCTTAAATTCTTTCAAATACTGTTCCCACTTAAAAGTTTATCCTTAATTTAACATGACTTTCATGAAAAAAAAAAGGTAGTTTACAGACTTTGATTTCTTACTCGTCAATCCACTACAAATCAGTCATGTTTGGTTGCACCGGGAATAAAAATGGGAATCCTAATCCATTTTATTTTACTATAAACAAGCTCATTATAATTATTATGTTTTAGAATATATTCAACAACAAAACAAAATAACTTGATTCCATTTGTATTCCGGATGTGATATCAAACATAGCTTAGTGTAATGTTTTAAAAGTTATGTGATATTATGTTTCAATTTTTTTTAGGTCCTATAATTAGCAGGAATGGTTGCAGAACCATTGTGGATGGTGAAGTTCTCTTTGATAATATATCATTAATTTTCACTTAAAAATACTCCTTAATCCCCAAAAATTAAGTTATAATCTAATATATTGGAGGTTGTTATAATAAATCATGATTACCTCAAGATTGTGATTATCAAGGGTATAATATTTAGGAAGACCAAAATGGGCCATTTGTTATAGTCCCCTGACTTAATATGTATATATTTCATATTATTATAATAAGTGGTGAGAAATAATTTAGTGGAAAAATGGTGCAATCTTTCACCCCACACCGGGAGTTTAAAACCTCCTACCTTATTTTTTTTTTTCTACATTTTTGCTATATTTGAGCGTGCTTTGTTGGGCCTCCCAAACTTACTGTTTTAGCTCTCCCGATATCAAAATTGAATATGCTAAAAATTAAGCCCATTAGCTCCCTTCTGGACTCTTTTTTTTTGATATAACCCTTCAGGACTTAAATACTAGTAGGTTGCAACGATAATTCAGAATTAGTATATTATTTTTCAAGTTGATTGGGGTTTCATTTTTGTTAGAATTATTAAGTCATTCCAATATCAGTTGAATGGTATCTTAACAAATTGAAGAGTAAGATTCCAATTATAAGGAAAAAAAAAAAAAAGGTACGGAAGAGTGAGGTTTACACATTTTACATGGAAGTAAATGGGCCACCCATAATAATTCCAACTGACCCAGTTTGTAGAAGAAGTACCATACATACGATTTAACCAAGAATGGGCCCAAATTATGGATCACGATAGAGCCCGCTTCGTTGTCACCTTTCTATTTTTCCTTTTTAATAAATTTTTTCAGAGAATTAAATATTCGCAGACTGGTAGCTGTGGTGGAAACAGGAAGGAGGAGGGAAGCTTCGGTCAAGACAACATCGGACTATGTCTCCCTTTAAACCACTTAACTACCGACACGTCGTCATACGGCGCGCGAGTGTTCACTGAAAGAAAAGGAGGGGACTATCGATGAGGGACGTCGATTTACGAACGGTCAAAACGAGATGAACGGCCAGAATACTAGACAAATTCAATTTCCTGCCAGAGAATTTTGAGTTAAAACACACCCAAAAATTTCTCCACTCTGGTTTTCTCTCTACTACTTTGCTGCTCCAATTTTCTAGCAACTCAATCTCCTTGTCTCCGCTCTCTCGCGTTTTTTCCTCTGCTGCTCTCAGGTTAGTAGTAGCTTAACCCCCACTTCTCTTCTCTTAGCCCAGAATTTTTATAGCGATTTGATTAGGCTGTTTTTAAGTATTAGCAGGCTTTCAAATTGTTCTTCCATTTTTCTTCTTAGTCCCTGTTTTTGTCCAAAAGATCAAATTTTGGATTACGGGTTGTTTCTTTCACAGGTTTGGACATCATGGGTCCTAAAGTAAGTGTGGTTTGGATTGCTCTGCTTCTCTTGTGGCCTGTGCTTCTTTCTGCGAGAAACCTCGACGAGGGTTTGATCAGGGTTGGGCTCAAAAAGAAGAAATTGGATCGTGGGAGTCGGCTTGCCGGGTCGGTTGATTCCGGGGAAGGGGAAGAATTGAGAGCCTTTATTAAGAAGTATCGTCTTAGTAGTAATAGTAATGGTGATACTACTGATGTCGTTGCCCTAAAAAACTACCTGGATGCTCAGTACTATGGTGAAATTGGGGTTGGCACACCTGCGCAGACTTTCACTGTGGTTTTCGACACGGGAAGTTCTAATCTTTGGGTGCCGTCGTCCAAATGTTACTTCTCGGTGAGTGTTACTCGGCTTTTGAGTTGTGTTTCTTGGTTTTTACAGTTTGTTTGCTGTGCATTTGGGAGAAATATTTAATGTGCACGGTTTTCCATATGAGTGCAGCTTGCTTGCTTTTTCCATCACAAGTACAAGTCCAGTGAATCAAGCACCTATAAGAAGAATGGTATTTCTTTTTTCTTCTGGTTGAGTAATTTACGGTAGTCCCTAGTTTTTTTTTAGTTGAGAAACCTCGACAAAGGTTTGATCAGGAATTTCCTTCTGCAAATTGGTCATGAGTTTCTCATTTGTGCAGGTACGTCTGCTGCAATCCACTATGGGACTGGGTCAATTTCTGGTCTTTTCAGCAATGACAATGTCAAAGTTGGCGACCTTGTTGTAAAGAATCAGGTAAGTTTTTGGCGAGACATGGAATTCGCCTTTGTCCCTGCTCAAGTTTCTTGTTCCTCTGATTTCACCAATGCTCATTCTGCTATCATTAGGATTTCATTGAGGCAACAAAAGAGCCAGGTGTCACGTTCTTGGCAGCCAAGTTTGATGGCATTCTTGGACTTGGATTTCAAGAGATCTCAGTTGGGAATGCTGTTCCAGTTTGGTATTTCTCTGTTTAGATTATGGGCGATCCGAAGTTTCAATAATTATGTTAAAACTTGCATGGTTCTTGTAGATTATAATTGTTGTTACAATGTGATTGATCCATTTCCCTTTTCTTCGAAACTTTTTGGTCATTTTTACTGTTATTTAGTGAGACTTCAATTGATTATCTTCCAATTCTTGTAGGTATAACATGGTCAATCAGGGCCTCGTTAAGAAACAAGTTTTTTCATTCTGGTTAAACCGTAAAGTTGATGGGGATGAAGGGGGGGAACTTGTGTTTGGCGGGGTTGATCCTGCTCATTACAAGGGGAAGCACACCTATGTTCCTGTTACTCAGAAAGGATATTGGCAGGTTAGTTTTTTCAATTTTTCAACAATTTTCTTGCAAAAATCTTATCATTTATGTATTTTTAAGTCCCGTTTTCTGTTTTCAATTTGGTCATCTACCTCTGTGGTTTACAGTTTGACATGGGTGATGTCCTGATCGACAATGTAACTACGGGTAACCATGCAAAACTGGCCAATTTGTTTTCTTCTGGAGATACTGATTTCTTTTGATGGAGTTTTCTTTTTAAGGTATTGAGAAGTTTCCATATTTTCAGGATTATGTGCTGGTGGCTGTAAAGCAATTGCCGATTCAGGAACCTCTTTGCTGGCTGGCCCAACGGTATGTTCCTTGGCAAACCAATACTACATGATTCCTCATCTTTCCCAAGGATTGTTACTTTCTGTGACTTGCCTCCTTTCATTTGTGTACTTGGATGAGATATCATTTGAGCATATTTTGCTGGAGGAATTATCTCAGGACATTTGATTGATATGCTATCAATATAAAAGATTTGATAGTTTATTCTCATAAATCCATCCATGCAACTGTTGCTTTGAAATAAAAGAACATCAAGAAGTTTCATTTGGCTTTGAGGATCCAATCTTTTATTGTGTTTTTCTAAATTTGTCCTACGATGAGTTTCCAACTTCAATTCCAATTTGATTTGCTGCAAAATGTTGCTCATGTGAGTCATTTTAGCAAATAGCTTCATATCGTCCTAAAAGTTTACAAATTGTTGTGTGATTGTCTCATTTTTTATAGCAAGGGCTTGGGTTTACTATAGTCCTCTTTAATTTTGTGTTTACGTAAATGTATCTTTCATCATCAAGTTATGATACACAATTTCAGACTGTGATCGCTCAAATTAACCATGCGATTGGAGCTTCTGGTATCATAAGCCAAGAATGCAAGACAGTGGTTAGTCAATATGGCAAAATTATACTGGAATTGCTGCTTGCTCGGGTATGTATTAGGACTTTTGAGTGAGACCTATTACTCCTTTTCTGCAATCTCTTCCCCATAACTTTGTATTGGAACAACTTTCAAAGAACTGTTTTCTTCTTTTCTTACCCTCCCTTTTTATCCTTTTGTCCGTCTGAAGGCACGACCGGAAAAGATATGCTCTCAGGTTGGCTTCTGTGCTTTCAATGGGAAGCAAGGGGTGAGGTCAGTTTAGTTTATATCCTTGCCATGGTATCATCAAAATAGATTTATGTCGTTGGATCAGCTCCTTAACCCGTTGTATCATTAACTACATGTTCAATTTGCCTACAGTATGAATATTGAGAGCGTGGTCAACGAGCACGAACGTAGGGACCACTCTTCTGATGGTGTGGGTGATGCCATGTGTACTGCTTGTGAAATGATGGTCGTGTGGATTCAAAACCGGCTCAGGTTTAATGAGACAGAAGAACAGATCTTGAATTATGTGAACGAGGTAATCAGCCCTTTTGCTCCTTTTCTTTTTCTCCTTCGGAAAGTGACCGTGTGGTAACTCATCCATGCATCTGAACCGCAGCTCTGTAACCGACTTCCCAGTCCAAATGGAGAATCAGCAGTTGAATGTAGTAGAATATCTTCCTTGCCCAGTGTCGCTTTCACTATTGGTGGTAGAGTTTTTAACCTTGCACCTGAGCAGGTAAGTTTACCTATGTTTTACAAAACGGCATGTGGATTTTTTAGGTCTACTAGTTAAACTTTTGTTCGTCGTTCAAGATTTTACATCTTTTCAAATTCAGTCTAATATATTAAGCACTACATATAGTTTTGTTACATTATTGCAACGTTCTGCAGATGCTGCTATAATTGTCCTTGCTTTTGCTCTTTCAGCTCCTTTAACTCCTTCCTTTCTTTAGAAATAATTTTTTTCCCGTTAGATGTTCTTCAAGTTGGCCTTTTCTTGTTTTCTTGCATCTTTCTCGCTGGCTACACATCTGTGTTACTCTAGCCTTTCTGCTGTTAAAAATGCGTATCTAGACTTACAATGTTGATTCTTATCAGTACATTCTCAAAGTGGGTGAAGGAGTTTCGGCACAGTGTATTAGTGGATTTGCTGCTTTAGATGTAGCCCCTCCTCGCGGACCTCTGTGGTAAGTTTTCCTCCCAGTTAACTTTTTCACTACTATTAACCAGTGGTGCACGGCCTACCTAGTAATGCTATAATCTCCAAGGATGAAACTTGACGAGAAAAGGAAGTAGAGGGTTCCCTGCAATTTTCTTTGTTTTTACCTTTTTGGTGAATAAACGGGGGCTAGCCTATATTCTTAGTATATAAAGGTTGTGTTTTAGCTGGCATTTTAAGTTAGATAAATTCTAAAAGGGACAAAATAGTTCTTAGAGTTGCTCTGGCTTTTCTTGAGAGCGATTTTTATAATTGAGAAGGCGAAGACTTTATTTTTAAAAGATTTTTCCTGTAACTAGTCTGTCCTCCATTAAGGCATTAACTAACGTGATTTTGACGTTTATGCAGGATTCTGGGAGATGTTTTCATGGGACGCTACCACACAGTGTTCGACTACGAAAACATGGCCGTTGGATTTGCTGAAGCAGCTTAATTAACTACTATAAATCTTTTCCTTCCATCTTGTGTAGAAACGTATGAACATCTAACAAACATAATGGAGCTAGCCCTTGTCAACTTACAAACGATGATGTATATTTCAATAAATTAAGGGAATGCAACGAAATAAGTAATTTGGTTTTCACTTGGCCTTTGAAAACAAAAGAAATGCTTGTCATCACACTTGAGCCACATGGCTCTTCAGGGTTGGGTTCAAATAGCCTAATCAATCGTCAATTGAGAGTACGAATCAGGAGGCAAGAGAAGACACCTGAGGAAAAAAGACAAGTTTTTGCTGATATGTTGCTCTCCCCTCAGTCGGGTCCTCTTTTGTTTTTTTGGTCGAAACCGGGATGTATATTAGGAATATACCTGAGCTGAGTACATGATTAGGGGTCGGTAGCTCAATCCGACTCCTATCTTAAAGAAGACAACCGATAGTACAACAGATACAAACACATTACTAAAACTTGTATAATGCCATGGCTAGAAAAAGACTTGATAAACTAGAAATAACATGCATGAATGGACCGACGAGGTTAGAGAGATAGGTGGGTATCTGTCTGTCAATCTATGTTACCACCTGAACTGGATGCCCCTGGTGAGAAGATCATGCGATGGCAGTCTTCGGTGAGTACCACGGCCGTGTGGTTTTGGGAGCGGTGGCGGGTGGGGGCTGAGGGAGTAAAATTGGATGAGATGACTGGGTAACTAGCTTGGAGGGGAGTAGAGAAGGTGATCGGACCGGTGGGGGCCTGTGCAGTAGCAGAGGTAGACAGGGTGGTTTGGGCATTGGACACATCTTTTAGGGTTTGCCTTTTGGGGTTGCCCTTCGTTGCAAATTTGGAGATTTTTATAGGTTGTGATTTTTTTATGGACGGTGTTGGGGCTCTGGAGGAGGCTTTGGTGCTGGATTTCCTGAGGGCCCCGGCTCCTATAAAGTCTTGGAGTGTGGGTGGGCCCGAGGGGGTCGATGGTGGTTGAGAGTGTGGGATCGTTATAGGGGTTGGATCGGGGAGGGCAGGTGGGGAGGACACTGTGGGCGGGTCAGGTGTGGCTGGAGTAGGGATAAGGGTTGGCGTTGGGTCCGTCTGAGCCACATTACTCAGCAGATGGAACCGGTTTGCTTGAGAGTTAATGGGGGCTGACGTCGGAAGGACCTGAGGGCCGACTTCAGGGTGACGGGTCGGACGCCTAGTTCGTCTCGGAGCATTCATCCAGTCGCCTCTCTCAGCTAGTGTCATGGATGCTGCCGTGGCACCTAGTACCCCGGTTGTGGCATCCTGTGGGTGAGGGCTATTCGGACAGGCTAAGGGGCCATGATCTAGTTTGCCACAAAGACAACAAATATTGGGCAAACCCTCATACCGTACCCGTAGAGGTTCCCCTTCAAGGTACACTGTGCCTTTCAATGGTTTAGTTAAGTCTAGGCACACAGCAACTTTAGCAAATTTAGCTCTACTGGGATTAGAACAGTTACCATCAAGTTTGACCGTTCTGCCCACCATGTTGCCCAGTTGCCGGAGAATCATGGAGTGATATCGGTTGGTAGGAAAGTCAGGAAATTGAATCCACACCACTATAGAGTCGATCGTTCCAGTGGATGCTCGAAAGTTGGGGGATCAGGGTTGCACGCTGAGCACGCTGCCATATATGGTCCAGGGGCCGCCGGTCAAAGCATGGATGTAATCTTGCTCTGCCCAAAATCTCACCATGTAAAAGTTGTTCTCGAGGTCTAGGATTTTGAACGAGCCAGTTGGTTTCCAAATTCTCTGCAAATTGGTTTGAAGAGCACGAAAGCCAATGACTCGTCCATACAATTTGATCACGACTGCAGTTTCCCATGGTTTATTCAACCTGGCTTTGAATGGCTCGGATAATTCTAAATTGTCCACACCATCTTTCTGAGTCACGATCAAGTCACCTTCCTCAAATTCAGCTTCGCCCTCATCTTCCCACGGGTCTGCCAGGTACAGTGGGTTAGAGCCGGCAAAGAGAGTGTCTCGGTAATTGGGTCGAGCGTCCTCCATGGACTCATCAGAATCTGCAGCAGGTATTGATTCTGGGCCATTTCGGCTCGGTTCAACCAGTCGGGTTAGACCAGAGATATGGCCGGTCTGACCCGACGCCATGGACAGCAAGGTAGCTGCCGTGGGAGCCTCGGTGCCGTCCGGTCTGGGCGTACTGGTGCAGACTGGTGCGGCCGCCGCAGAGGGTGGGGGTGGTGCCTTCACTGGTGCCGGTGGCGCATGGACTCCGTCTTGCATGATGGAGGCGTTGACCTCGCCTGCCGGAGTGGTGGAAACGGTGTGGCTGCTGGAGACCACCGTGGTGAGGGTGGCCTGATGCAGCGGTGCCCGAGGAGAAGAAGGCGATGATGGCCGCCGGTCGTCAGTGGTGTGGGGAGCAGCTCCCCGTTCTCTGGATCGGGAGCGTCTCCTGTGGACAGGGCTGCTGGTGGAGGTCCGATGGCGGCCAGAGGTGGAGTCACTGACAACATCGGGCTCCATGCCCTCCGGTGGCACGCCCATGGCCGCGGCGACCGGAGAGCTGGTGG
>JAKUCV010005252.1:0-16087 GCA_028386065.3 Turnera subulata
ACGTGGCAAGTTTTCCGGTGCCACGTCAACTTTGTGGGTCCCACTTGTCAGGGTTTAACCCAAAACCGACCCAGCCCCATCCGACCCGTTCGCCCAACCCTTTTACCCACTTGTTTGGATTTTTTTATTCTTTTTCTCTTTTTCTTTTTATCCCAAAATTAATTTAAGTTTTTTTTCTTCTTTCTCTTTTCTTTTTTTTTCTCTCTTTCTTTCTTTTTTATCTTTTCTTTTTCTTTCTCCTAATTATTTTAAATTCATTTAAAACATTAAAATATAAATAATCATTTTTTTTATTTTTTTCCTTTTTCCTTTTTCTCATTGTTTATTATCTTTTTATTTTTCGAAAACATTAATTTTTTTTCCCTCCATTCCAAAACATTAATTTTTCCAAAACATTAATTTTCTCATTGTCATCCACGCCGTCACCGTCAACGGCGGCGGCTCCATCCCTGATGGACACCCTGTTCCAACGCACCCTCGACGACCTGATCAAGGCCCTCCGCGGCAGCGGCTTTTGATGGAGCCAACCAGCGGCTCCTCCTTCACTCCTATTTCTCGCAGCGCCGTCGCCTCCCCCATCTCACGGCAGTTTTCTCGCAACACCGCCGCTCACCGCCTCCTCGCTCCACTTCCAAAGCGGCAACCATCGATTCGCCGCAACCCTCTTCACAAATCGCAGCCCACCGTCTAGCCGCCCGCTTCGTCCACCACGGACCTCCGCGGCCCACAACAACAGGCAACGCGACCGCCATGCAGCCGGCCCCACCCATCACCGACCAACATAGAGCGGTAGCGCTCTCCTCCCAGCCTCTCGCCCCCTCGTTGCTCACCTCGCCACTGCTCCTCACCATGTCCAAGCAGCCGGCGCGACACACACCCAGGCGCTGCAACACCTCCACCGTCAGCAACACCGACCCAAGACCAACCACGTCCAAGCAGGCGGCGCTCACCTGGCCTTTGACGCTCGATCCACCTAGCTGCAGGGAGACCTCCGACCAGGAGGGAGCGGGGGGAAGGCGGTTGGCCGCCGCAGTTGGCGTGGAAAAGTTGCAGGAAGGGATCGAGGATTTGGAGAAGAAAAGAAAAGAGAAAAGAAAAAAGAAAGAGAGAAAAGGGAAAGAAAAGAAAAAAAAAAAGAAAGAGAGAAAAAAAAAGAAAAAAAGAAAGAGAGAAAAAAAAAGAAAATAGAAAAGAAAAGAAAAAAAGAAAGAGAGAAAAAAAAAAGAAAGAAAGAAAAGAAAAAAAAAAGAGAAAGAAGAGAAAGAAAAAAAAGAAGTGTTAAAAAATTATGAAGTGTTAAAAAATTATATTTGAGGTGCAAAAAATTGGAATGTGTGAAAATTTAATTAAACAAAATTAATGTAAGAATAAAGATTATAATTTGGGTATTTTAACTAAAAAGTTAAAAAAATGTGGGAGTGGGGCATTTTTGTTGGGTTAACCGGTTGGAAGAAACGGAGTCGGGTGGAATTGATTTGGTTTTGGGTTAAACCCTTACAGGTGGGACCCACAAAGCTGACGTGGCACCGGAAAACTTGCAACGTCAGCTGTTTTGGCCGAATTTTGGCCGGAGCAACCAAAACTAACCAAACGCTATGAATGGAGGGATGTAAACTGGCCAAAATCCTACACGGGGATGAAAACCAACTTTGAGGCCTTACATAGGGACCAAAAAACGCTTTAATCCACTATTAGGGCGTCAGCCTCCCTATTTACCAAAAAAAAAATATCGACAATGTATATAATACATAAATTTACAAGTATAGCCCTGGTTTTACTCATGTATTTATTGTTCAGCAATTGTTTCAACCATTAACATGTGGCACATCCTGGAAATATAGAATTAAAAAACATAGTGTACTTATTCAAAACATTATCATAAAAATATTTTAAATTTTTTCTACTATTTGTTTGAAAAAAAATTTACGAATTTTACGTGTATATTTCAAAAATTATTTATTCTATATAATATTTTAAAATATTAATGTTTACATCTATTTTAATGGGAAATTTTTTAACTTGCAAATTTAAAAATTTATTTATTATTATAAAGTATTTTAATTCTTTCCATCTATTTTTTTGGACTAAAATTTTAACATGTAAATTTTTTTAAAAAAAAATTCTTTATATTGTTATAAAAAATTTCATACTATTTTTTTGCTTATTTTTCTATTATATTAGGAAAAAGAAGAATAAGAAAGAGAATCAAAAACCAAAAAAATATATAAAAAAAGAAAAAAATATCTATAATTTGAAAAAAAATATGTGGATATAATTTTTATTAGAAAATATATTTGTGTATATTGCATAACATTCTAAAAATTATTACATAAAAAGTGCCTAAAAATTATAGTTGAAAATTTTATTTTTCTATTTTATTGAAAGGCAAAATCAGAATGTCAATTTTGAGTCACAAACATAAAAGACAAAACTCGGGAAGATTTCGAACCTTTAACTATTGGTTCTGGATTGATTAATTGTTACTTTACCTTTATTGGATTTGAATCCAATTTTTTTTTTTAAAAAAAACATTTTCTAAAGCCCGTACCATAGGTAGTGAACTAGTATTTAAATATATTTGAAACCTGTCCAAAAAAAAATTATTTGAAAACAATTAAAGCACCTACGTGAGCGGCGGAGATTTGTACTATCTCTTCACTAATTTTGACTGTAAAGGGAAAAATTAAAGAATAAGGAAACCACCGTAAACGGTGTGTTTCCGTTCTGACACAAAATATATTTACAAGTTGCTTTTGTCAAAGGGTCTTAACTGAGTATCACTTCAGTTTCCAAGCACATGCTGTCTTTAAAATCTAAGAATCTTCTTCTCATGTACTTTTCAAACACGGCAACTTATTATTATTGCTAAATAAATACTATAATAATCACTGAAAGATTGCTTCTTTCCTGGTTCATTATACGGGGTGCTTCTTTAATAAGACCCAGAAAACAGATAAACAAAAATCCCACAAAAACCTTATTGCCTATGGATTTCAAGAAGAAACGGCTCCAACTCCTGGTGTTTGCTGTTGGAATCGTCGCTCTCAGTATCGCAGGTGTGCCTTTTGAATCCGTTCTTCTTCCCTCTTTGTTCGTTTTGATCGTTTTAATTAGATCCAGTTTGCTTGTGAAGTTCAAGTTTAATCCTTTCGCGAGAATCGAGTAAAGTTTTGCTCTATTTTTTGCTATTATGTGATTCCTGTCTTTGGAATTGATTTGAAGAATAGGAATTTGGCGTATTTGGTTATGTTGAACTGTGCTGCTTTTTGAACTGTTTTGTGCTATGTTTGCATCTGGAGGAGTCTTTGTGTGTATATCTGGGTGTCAGATATGGTTTTTGTTTATTGGTTAAATTGCAACTTGTGGTCTTTCTAATCTGGGTTTACTCAACGATAAAGTAAAAACCTAAGTTTTCTTGTAGGCCAGGATCCTCACAAGTGTAGGCTAACTATAGTATTATTGTTTCTGTACTTAGCTTTTTTTTTTTTTTGATGAAACTGTACTTAGCTTTGCCAGTGTCAGTGAATTGAACTTTTCTTGAAGTGTTTGTAGGCGACTGTACTGAAAGTTTGAATGTGGAAGAAACTTGGGGTGGGAGGGATTTGGAAGAGTTCGTCGAATTCTTTAAATTTAGTGTAACAAGAGTTTGGGGTTAGGGTCCTTGCATTTAGGTTGTTCCGGTCTTGGCATGAATTGGGAATTTTGGATTTACTGGGTTTGGGATTTGTAGAACCATCATTTACGATTGATTGGTACCAGTTTGTGGATGTGCAAAATATCTGTGTATGAGCAATAGTTTGTCCTTGTGGATGCCTGCGGAAAAGTGCATCAATGTGACTTATGTTCTTTGTGGTTCTCGCAATTTACGACTTGGTGAAATGTTCTTCATGGTCCTGCTGGGTCTGTTATGTAATGCACTGGATTGGTGCATTTAAGACTTAAAATCCCTAAATTTGTTGGATCTTTCTTTATCCTGCAGATTGGTGAAACTGCAAAGTTATATCTTGATTAGTATTTCTCACAGACTCTAACTCTATCTATATGTTTCTCTCTTTAGCTGAGAAATGTCGGGAACTTGTTGGGGAAGATTCTTCATCCCAAAGTGGAAAATTCACCATCTTTAACTGCTTTGACATGAGCACGGGGACCCAAGCTTGTTTAGTGAAGGAAGGTGTAAAGTTATATTTTTACAACATCAGAGCATCTCATGTTGAGAAAGCTAGAAACGTGGCCATTGAGCGTGGGTTGCTTGATGCATTGGGGCAGGGTTTGTCTCCACAAGATGCAGCAAAACAAGCACAGAAAGAAGGAGCGAAGGCAGCAAAGCTGGCGACTCGTCAAGCAAAACGCATCGTAGGACCCATCATCTCTTCTGGATGGGACTTTTTTGAGGCTCTTTACTATGGTGGTACCGTGACAGAAGGATTCCTAAGGGGTGGTGGAACCTTAGTCGGCGCATATACAGGCGCGTATGCAGGGGAGTTGAGCCTCGGACGTGTTGGATATCTTCTTGGGAGTCACTTAGGCAGTTGGGTTGGAGGTAGGATAGGCCTGATGGTGTATGATGTAGTTAATGGCGTGCATTACTTGCTTCAGGTTGTTGAGACAGCTGTTGGAGATGGTGAAGTCAATGAAGCTTCAAACTTTGAAACTTCTGAAGTTTCTGACTCCTTGGGAAAAGCTCCTGTTGATGGGAGTTCTGAGGTTTCCGAAGATTCCAACACCTATGAATCTCCTTCCAAAAGCATTGATTTTAACTCTGAGGTTTCTGAAGATACCAACATCTATGAATCTCCTCCTAGTGAAAGTGTGGACGTGAGTTCTGATGTTTCTCAAGATTCCAGCTTCTATGAATCTCCTCCTAGTGAAAGCGTGGACGTGAGTTCTGATGTTTCTCAAGATTCCAGCATCTATGAATCTCCTTCCTATGAAAGCAGCCAATCATATGACCACACTGAGTTTTAGGTGACATTTGATTTGATCAACTTTTTCCTCTTATACTGAGTTTAGTGAGTAGAGTTGAGATTGTACTCCAAATATATAGATGATTTATTCTGGTGACCTAATTGAGGTTTGTGCATATGTAGATTATCTTTGATATCTTCCGATTTAGTAAGTCATATAATTCATGTAGTGAATTGTTGTACATCTGTTTTCTTGGCTTTGCTTTTGCTGATGGTGCCAGAAGTCATCTATGTTGCCTTTAGCAAGCCGCTCGAAAATTTACTCACAAGTGGAATTCGTATCAGTCTGATTCTCACAACTTTTTTTGCTGCTCTTCACATTCTTAGCAGGAGTCAAATTTTAATTATTGATGAGACGATATCACCCACAGATATCATAAATCTGAAAGTAGACAAATTTGTTCAAGTTATGCCTTCGCATAGTCGAAAACTTTATGAAAGATGCATGTGACTTCAAAGTCTGCGGAATGGGTAGGCAAGGAAACAGAAATCTTTCTGTAGTTTGCTTTATTTATTATGTTCTTCTTGATTAGTTCATGCTTGGAGGAGTTGAGGTTTGGTTAGATTGGAAGGCTATGGAGGACAAGGGTTTCCACTGTCAAGCCAGGACCAAACCCAAACAAAACACCCCACGCCAGCCCTTCACCGGTTGTGACCTTACCTTCCTCGATGGACTTATTCCTCATCTCATCCAATATAAATAACACCGTACTACTTATAATGTTTCCATACTCGCTCAAAACCTTCCTAGTAGCCCTTAGTCTCTCTTCTTTCAGACCCAGTTTGCTATCAATGTGGTCAAGAATCGCAGGTCCACCAGGGTGAGCAATCCAAAATATGGAGTTCCAATCCGTGATTCCCAAAGGAGTGAATGCTTCCTCCAGGCATTTCTCTATATTGTTTGAGATGGACAGGGGAACATTCCTTGGCAGGTCAACGGTGAGACCATCCTCACCCACTCCTCCAGCAAATGAACAACCCTCATGATCAGGGGAGGGAGGAAGGATTGTCTCTGCAGCAGACACAAGCTCAAACAGTGGGCGCTCGATTGAAGTCTCAGGATCAGAGCCAACTATAACGGCAGCAGCACCATCGCCAAACAGAGATTGCACCACCAGCGAGTCCATGTGAGTATGGGACGGACCGCGGAAGATGCTCACCGTTATCTCCGAGCACACGACAAGAACCCGAGCGCCCTTGTTGTTCTCAGCCAAGTCTTTTGCTATGCGGAGGACAGTGCTGCCGCCGAAGCAGCCATGCTGGTAAAGCATGACACGCTTGACTGAGGGGTCCAGGCCAAGTTGGTTGATCAGCTGGTAGTCGAAGCCAGGCAACTCCATGCCTGCTATTGTACAGAACACGATATGGGTGATCTTGGACTTGGGTTGGCCCCATTCTTGTATGGCTTTCACTGCTGCCTCCATCCCTAGCCTTGGCACCTCCTTCGCTATCATCTCTCGCCGTGTGTCCAGAGATGGAGCCATGTATTCGCACAGGTTGGGGTTCTCCTTTAGGTTTGCCTCGTTCAGGTAAAAGTGGCGTTTCTTGATCGTTGAGCTCTTGCCTGTTCCAAGAAAACATCATATATAGTAACAGACAACTTGCATATAATAGATTGTTTCGAAAGTAGTTAAGCTTACATATGCGCTTGAATTTTTGTTTAAGCTGGGTCATGTGCTCGCTTCTGGTGATCCTGAAGTAGTACTCAGGATACTCAGCCTGTAAGATGTAGTTGGATGGAGTGGCTGTGCCAATCCCCAGGATAGTGGCTGGACCATTAGCTCGTTGGGTCCTTCTCATCTCCTCAACACTTCTGGTCGCCATCTGCCTAATATTCTGTACTTTGGAATATGGGCCTAGCAGTGAATGTTGCAATTTGGCCAGAACGATTTCCGCCCTTTTCCCATCCTTGGTGACAATCTTCATTGCCTGGCTTGCCTTTATGAACAACATCAAAGTGTAGTAGCGACCGATCAATTATGCTATATGAAAAAAGAAAGATGTTGTCCAGAACCAGCAAGTGTGTATGAAACATGAATACCGTGAAGCAAAACTCCATTGCTGATGATCTTACTTGCATAGCTTTTAACTATCCCCTTTGTGTCGATAAACTATCCAGCCTACTGTAGGGTTGGCAGAATTAAATGACTGGAGGGGACTACTACTAAATGTTACTTTAATGACATCAACTAGTCTAGGGTTGGCAGAAAATGACTAGTTGCGAGTCAGCAACTATCTGCCATGTGTTAATAATTAAACTAATTATTCATTAATTGTTAATAATATAAATAATTAACAACCATTCAATTTACAATATCAGACACCAAAACAACTTTTGCTCTCTCCCTTATTTTTTATTAAACCAAATATACAGGAAAAGCCAGACATTAATTTTGGAGATGGCATGAAAAAGAAAAACAATAATAACTCGTAGACTATGGAAAGCTATCATATAAAAGCCAAAAGAAGCTGAAGCAGGGTATCAAATAAACTACTGTCTAATTACAATATGTTGTTCTCGAGAATCAATCCGTGCTTTAATTTTGTCAAATAAAGTTAGCCTCTTCAGGTTACGAAGTGTCTTCAAAAGTACTCAATTCTGTACCATGCATAAGCGAACTGAACACTGTTCCATTTTCTATAAAAGTCCTCAATATGTTCAACTATTAATTCTCCTCATCTACGAAAACTTCATTAAAATTGCGGATTATTATAGGATATTGGGGTGAAAAGAAATAGGAAGGTATGGAAAACTCAATAAGGAGAACTTACCTTTCATAATTAAAAAAAAAAAAAACTTCTGCCAAAGTATTCCCCAAAGCACAAAGCACAAAAAGGGTGAGGTCTATTCGTTTTAAAAATGCTGACAAGAAAAACAATACCTCTGTCCTTGAGGTTCCTATGCTCTTCCATCTCTTCTTTCCCGATGCGCCTCTTTTTTGTCGGCCCCTCTCGGGTGTGGTTGGGAATCTAGGGGCAATGTTTCCTGAACTTTATTATCTGATTCTCCATTATTGCCAAGTGGAGCAGTGTGTTCTGATCCAGCCATCTTCTCCTTGTGTTAATGGTATCAATGTGAAGTAGCTATGTCCCTTTCTACAGACTGCGCTAAAATGATATTTGCCTAATTAAGACTGTAAGGTGTGTTGTGGTTTCGATAATTGGTACATACCTTAACTGTGCCTTTTAAAAGTGCATCTACTCTCCTATTTGAATCGAAACTTTTTTCTCTTCAAACCATATCTTGGGCTCGATTTATAGAATCCAAGATTCCGTATTTGAAAATTTGGTCTATCGATCCAAGCAGGGGATGGTTGCTCCAGCCAAGTCACGTGTGTGCTGGTTACACTTTGTAGTTCTCTTTGTTTGAGTTTGTTTATCATGGTACGTGCACTTAGGAAAATTTACAATATAACTATAGGATTTATTTGCTTTTGTTCTTCTAGTGACATTGGAAATATGTTTTTTTTTATGCAAACTATCAAGCACGAAAACGAGACAAAATCACCTTCAAAAAATTTCCGGCGAGGCGCGGCCGAAGCCGGTGGCCGGCGGCGGAGGGTGGTGGTGGAAACTGCACCCTCGGGCCAGGTGCGTGTACAATGGTACGCAATGGTACCCTCTGGTGCCCATTAGTGCCCCATTGGTTCCCGCAGAGGCGCGCCCCAGCCGAGGTTCCCGCTTCGGCGCGCCCTAGCCGAGTGAGTGCCTCCCCCCCCCCCGCCCGACATTTGGCATAGCCTATTAAGAGTGCAATTTCATGTGACATCATGGTGGCTTTCAAATGGGTTGAAAATCATTTTATGTAAAAAATCATAATATTAGAAAAACCATACTTATTCTTCTTGCAAATTCTTACTTATTATCTTTTGTTCCATGGTTGAATGAATTGAATTCAATCATTTGAACCGGTCTTAAAGCTATCCATGAGTATGTCTGGATTGGATCTATTTTTCACATTTTTTCAAATTTCCATTTAAACCAAAATGCTTAAACTTATAATGAGGCCTAAAAAATAGTTTTATATGACCCATCTCTTTTGTTTCAAATTACAGTATTAAAATAAGAGTAATGGCAACATGGTAACAACAGAAAATTCTTTGTGATTGCTCAGATTTTCCAGAAGGCCAATGTCATCCTCATATATGTTGACCGGAGAGGGAAGAAGCGAATATGTCAGTCTCCCATATCTATGGTCTGACCGGAGACGTACGAATCTATAAACTGACCTCTAATATAAGTCCTCGGATCCAATGAATCCTCCAATCATTAGTTTTTTTAATTCCTTTTGACAACATATAAACACCCTTCTCATAACATATATATATAGAACCAGCCTTTGTGTCAATGCCAAGCTTTTGAACCAGAGGTTGCCGGAGGATCAAGAGTAGCTGCCCACTCATGTGCTGCCTAATCCGGTGTTGGCTGTCGGTGGCGCCGGGGTGGTTCTTAGTTTTGTAGTTGTGGTTTGTGGTATGCTTTACCGATGCTTTCGACGGCAACACCCGTCTGTTGCCAATTGGACGATGTGGATTGGGTATTGTGCTTTTTTCATGTCCTTGATTTCTTTGGCGGGGATATTGCTGGCATGGGTTGTAATCTAGAACCTCAAAGATGCTGGAAAATGATATATCGATTTGGTAGACACTCAAACGATGAGGCTCTTTTATCATTGTATTTTTTGTATATCAGTCAAGGCCATTGTACCCTTCACGTTGATTCTTTTGTTTAGATTTTTTGTATCAATGTGGTTTTGAAGGGAATACGTCCTCTTCTTCAAACAGGGATAGCGAGGACGTCCCTGTTAAATAAACATCATAATGATCCTGTTGATAGGGCTCCTCTCCTATAAACAGGCATATAGGAGTATGCATTGAAAATGATATGAAAATATAAAGTTACGTACATCGTCTAACATAGTAGTGACAAGTTGCGGCTTACAAAAGCAAGAAGCAGGCTCAAATAGTTTTGACAACATATTCCTAACTTTGCATCGTATTCCAAGTTGCTGCTTATGTAGGAAGAAGCAGGCTCAAAGTCTTATGAATGTGGATATGTACAAATTATTTTCTTATTAGTGTCTCATTTATATGCATTCTTTTATTATTTTTTATTTTGTTTCATTCCATAGTGAAATCATATCATGAAATTGTTGTACTCTATTCTATAAATTGTCCTGCAATAATTAAAAAAAAAAAGCTTACAAACAAGGAAAAAAAAAAACACAAAGAGTATGCACATAGCTTGATTATCGATATGGGGTGCTTATTTACTTTTTTTGGTTTCATTCCAATGTGAAATTATATAATGAAATTGCTTCGAATTTTTTGTTGATACATATGCTGCTTACTGAATTTCCCTTTGATGGAATAGTTTAGAGGTCTCCGTGATCAGGCAGCAGTAGTATTTTTATGTAAGTTCGATGTAGTGGAAGTCCAGATCCACAATATGCTTATAGCATAGGTTTATGTATCGCCATCTCTGATGAGATCTTAAGATATGTTATGTGCTTAGGATCTAGCGGGCTTGAGTTGGGGACTGAATTGATGCTCTCTTGCATCGATTTTATTCCTCAACCCGCCGCGTATATCTTTGTTTTAACATTTCGTAGTAATATATTATCAGCTATATTTCTTGGGAAAAAAAAAAGAACCGGATTAATATCTCGAATTTCATTTTGTTTCCCTGTGATTTTCCTCCTTTTTTTCTTATTATAAGGCGTGTTCTCCTGTTTATGTTTGTTTATTATTTTATCCACTATAGCTTCATATCTCACATGGTTGTCGTACCAATTCTACTGCTTAACTTTCCTTATCTTGAACCTGTTGAGAAGCATCTGATCTTCATTAATTATTATAGGGCTTGGAGAACTATTTCTTTGTTGGTGCAACACGTGAGACAAATAAACAATATAGTTTTTTATATGTACATCATATTTTTATTAATAACGCACGGCTTCAAAATTAAGAAGAGAAAATCAGGATGACGAAGTGTGCCAATTATGTTGAAGTCCATACCATTCAAAAAGTTTGAAATGGGTACATTCGTTGATACAAAGGTCAAGACATTGGGTTTATAGACTATGTATGATACTAAATTGTTACTTAATGACTAGTAGTGACTACTACTCTACGCCACTTAATGACATTAACTAGCTTATATATATGTTTATGGAGTACCAACCAATCTGTACAATTTTAATTATATCAATCACCGTGTCAATAACTCTGAATGTTGAACCTGGCATTTTCTTCACACCCGCAAGTAACCCTCTTCTAACTGTTCTGCTAGAGAATCAATCAGTTTTTACTTATCAAATAAGGCTGCGGCCTTCAGGTTTGTAGAAGTTCTTTACTCCGTGCCATGCATATACCAAACTGAAAAGAATTTCATTTTCTAACTTCTCAATGTGCCGTAATACCACATTAAAATTGATAATTTACAGGCTGGATGGGTGAAGAGAGGATATAATCAATCGTTGAAAAAATGTGCTTTGAAGAATACACATAGATCAGGGGTAACAACCTAGATTCTAGGACTAATTGATTTAGTTATCTATATTTCACCTTTAATTAAAATAGATGTATTCAATGTGGGGTTGGTCCAAGCGGTAAGCGATTTGGTTCAGCTTAAGCGAGGTCTCGGGTTCGAGTCCTCGTGTACGCAGAAAATCCCCATTGGGAGACTCACCCACCATCCCAGGTGCGCGACGCGGGTCGACCGGATTCGTCGAGACAAAGCTCTGGATACCGGATGGGAAACCAAAAAAAAGGTTAGATGTATTGGCTATTAGGAGACTCACCCACTATACCCAGGTGCGCCACGCGGTTCGACCAAATTAGTCGGGCAAAAGCCCCGGATACCGGATGGGAAACCAAAAAAAATAGATGTTTTGGTAAGTGAGATAGGAATAAATTTTTGAAAAGCTTATTTTGTTTTTGCTCCAGAAAAATAAATTAATGTTCCGTGGACTCTTCAAAACTATAAAGTTTTGCGCCCTAAGCTTATTTTTCTTAAACAACAATCATTAAGGAACCTGACACCTGAGGGAGTAGAAACTTAGAAGTCTAATGTCCCTCTACTTCCTGTGGGGTAAGACATGAGAAAACGAACATTCAAGATTACAACCTGCCGTTGTTCTCACTAAGACATGATTAATCAACGATACTACTTAATTGGTTACTAAACCAAAAGGCATGCATCTCGAAGGTATCCAACTTTAAATCAAGTAAGACTGGCATGACTCAACCGAAACAGTGAGCCTAGGTGGCTTGCCAAAAAAAAAAAAAAGGTGGCTTGCCAAAGGAAACATGGAATTTCAAGCAATGCAATAGGCGTTTACCACCATGAGTACTATACCAGCGTGGGCGTGAAAATTGCAATCGTTTTCGATTTCTTAGTAAGGAGAGCCTATTCTCTCCTAGGTGAAGCAAGATTAGCTCTTGTGTCTAAAGCACAAAACGAGTGAGATTTTAGGTTGGAGTCCCATCATAATCGATTAGTATAGGAAAAAAAAAAAAAAAGATTGGCTATTCCTCACGGGAATAGTGATATTTCTTCAGATAAAAATCAAACCCACAACCCAACTCAACCCATCAATTAGTGCTCTCCCAATAGTCAATTTTTAAGAAGAAAATGATTAAAAAACAATCCTAGTACCAAGGATACCGGTCCTGGCCCAGTGATCCTTCCTTCCTAAGTGGCCTATTGAGTTCCCCGTTGTTTAGAAAAGAGCTCAAGCCCAGTAAGTAAGGCCTGGCGTGAGTAGTGGTTAGAAGGATTGATTGTTTTTTCTTTCATGGGGTTTTATGGATGTCAAGTGGATAGAGGCCAATATGGGCCATGCTTTCATCATTCAAAGCCCAACCCCGTTATCTCATCAATTTCGTAACAATATTAATCTTAAATTTAGTATCTTCTTGCTTCAAATCTTTATTTGGATTGGGCGAGTTGAGAATTAAGACTGAAAAATGCATTTGTATACTAACATATGCAAATTAATCTGGTGAAACATTGGATTATAGATAGGATATGAGAAGATAGATATATTTTTTTTATATACAATATTTAGTTATTATTTTGTCAAGAAATAAAGTCAATATATTAATTATTTAAGGAGTATAAAGTCAAAAACCCTTTTTTTTATCTCTATTCTATAGACCAGTAGTGGTTCAACCCATACTCTGCAGGGTGGTCTGTGGATGATTGTTCTTGTGTTGTTAAACTAGGTGACTAATGTCTCATCTCCTTTATTATCAAAATCAATACTATTTCTATCACTCTCATTCCTACCGTCAATCCCACTTTTATGCTGAGAGAGAGGCTCCTCCTTCTCTTTAGTCTTTCTTCCTAAAAAATCAAGATGGGGGTTGCCGTGGATGGTTTCTTCACCATCCATGGTAAACCCCCCAACTTCTTTAGTTCATATCTCTTCTCTTTTAGTATGGTTATAGATCTAGTACCCTTATATGGGAATAAAAGTTACTCTCTTTGTGAGAGTATTTCTCCTTGTGAGAGATTTTTGTTCTTCTCATGGGCAAAATCAAGCTTCCCGGTAAGCAAATCACGGATGGGAGAATCATGTTCTCCTGTTGGTGTTTTACTTCGAATGGGAGGCGAGACGAAGCACTATGGTGAAGTTTTAGTACACGGGTGGAAGCTCTCTTGTTTCTTTCATCCCGTTGTATTTGTCTTCTTTGGATGGTTTCCTTCTATAAGAACGGTGAGTTTTAACTCAAGAGTGCCGTTGGGTTCGGCACATGGGAACGACTTTTCTTACCAAAAGTTGGATAGATTGTGTATCCTGTCATCTACAGGACCCTTCTTTGTGAAGAACGCTTTCTTACTCCCCCGACAACCCGTGGCTTTTCGGGCCACACTCATACCTACGAAGTCCTTGCAGATTTACTCCACAGAAGATTGGTATCAGTTGTTGCTTTGTGTTGTTCGATTGCTTAGTTTCTGTTCTATGTTTATTTTGTTGTATTCTTTTTACTTGTGCACTTGTAATTTTCTTGGAGTCCTAGAGTTGATGACTCTAGCATCTATCCAAGTGTATTTTATTTTATAATCAATGAAATATATGTTTCGACAAAAAAAAAATCCCACTTTTATGCTTTCCCCCTACTCTTAGTATCGTCACAATTTATGTATGGGTCTATTTGCTTTCCCCCTACTCTTAGTATCGTCACAATTTATGTATGGGTGTATTATACTACATTAAAATTAGTGAATTATACAATAATAAATAGTTAAATAGAGGGTCATTACGCAACCTCAAGTAAGAAGCTTTTGGGTGAGGGGACTAGTGTTTACCTAGTTTAAATTCTTTATTTTAATAAAATAAAAATTAGCATATATTTAAAATTTCCAAAACCTTCCATTTTTGTATTGCTAATTGTTAACTTGCTTTACCTCTACCTTATACAACCTCATTGTTTGATTTATCCAAAGTAACAATTCTTTTCTTTTATATTTTGCTTAACCTCTTATTGCACCTTGTACCACTACTTATAACGATGAAAAAAGAAAAAGAAATAACAAAGACATGTAGAACATCAAAAAGCTGATCTTACATGTATTAACTGGTCATCTATTCTGTATGCAAAGAGTAGTACTTGACTTGCTTAAAAAAAGATACTTGACAAAAAAAAAAAATCTACAGTATTTGCAACCGCCCCCTTACCCTTTTTGTTACATCCGTTTATTAAATTGCCCATAAACCCTAACCCCTAATCCAGCACCGAACCGGATCAAACTGTGACTCTTTAATTGTGAGAATTTATTTTCTTTTTTAAGAACTTATTACGTGCCCCTAGAACACAAGACTAAAAAATTCTTTATGATTTAATTAAATAAATAGGACATTATTATTTTACCCTCACTTTTACCCCAAATTTTGGCCCCCTAGTAATATTTGAAGGGTTATTGTTATTACTCATCACCGGTTTATTTTGGGCTTCACTGTTTCTGGTTGGCCTACACAGGAGCTCAACATAAAGGAAGTTATTGTTCGTTCAAAGGGCCAGAGGCCCAAAGACCATTAATTATTGGACTTTTTTTTTTGGGTTACAATGAGCGACATATAAAGCTCAATTTACATGAAGACCAGCATGATAACTATCAATGTGTAAACTACGCTTAACATGGCGTGGTGGAACTTGTTAGGGGTGAGCAAATGGTCGGTACGGTAGATACCGTGCCGATTGCTCAATATACCGACCTTTTCCGACAATGCTAATTTCCGACCGATGTCGTGCCGCCTTACATATTTTACCGACCGGTATGGTACCGACACATACCGACGTCGGTACGGTTGGAAAGCATGCCGACCGATAGTAGAAAGTCATCTCCTTCCTTGACTCACCAAGAAAATCAAAAGAATTCTGAGGAAAAAAAAGACGAAGGGAAGAGATTGACACCCAAACAGATCAATCTTTACAACAATAGGGTGTTACCAAAAAGATCTAAAAAATCAATCATCATTATTAACACCAGAAAAAATCATCAAATTAAAATAATAAATATCTATTTAATTTTCAGATGTACTCCCTAATCTTCACCGAGATTTGCTCCCATAAATCCAATTACTACCCAAAGAAAAACACAAAAACCAGCAACAGAGGGATGTGACTTGAGGATGAGGTTGATGTTCTTAGTGATGTCGGCCGTCGGAGCAGATGCGGTGGAGGGGGCTGCGATTGGAGACGCGTGGTGGACGATGGAGTATCGTGGTGGCTGCGAGTTTTTTTTGATAAGAGATGAGGGAGGAGGGGAATTAGGGTGGCGGAGCTTCAGAGGAGGAAGGGAGGCCGGGCTGTTGGCCGAAGTTGAAAGAGACAAAGAGGAGGGTGAGGAGTTTGATTGAGAGAGAGTGAGGCTGAGAGAGACGGTGAAAGGGGAGAGAGAGACGGTGGAAGGGGAGTAAAGGATTTTAGGGTTTTAATTTGTATTGTGGATTTGGGTGGGTTACTGGGTATTATGGGTTGGGGTGTTAATTTTTCTTGGGTTGGGTGGGTGTGTTTTGGGCCGGGCGGTATCGGCCTGTGCCGAGTACCGTCGGCTCGAAACACTCTCGACCGACTCAATGTGGCGGTTCGCTCGGCACGGTACGAACAGGGGGG
>JAKUCV010005252.1:24041-46869 GCA_028386065.3 Turnera subulata
TTGGGTGAACCACGTTAAATATTGTGTGTGATTTTTCTCTTTTTGTCCTCCACTTGTTTATTTCTTTGTGAGGTGATATTATTTCCGCAAGATAGTGCCACCGGGCCCAACAACTGGTAGCGGAGCAGAAGGTTTGTGCTTTGTCAAGTGCAGGTTGTGAATTAATACACTGTGCAAGTAAGTCCTGTCTAGGAGGCTGGGTTTTAAGTGAACATTTGTTCCTCGAGTCTTTCCTGGGGATTTATCTTGGAATGATAATTCTGTCTTAGGAGATCGGCTAGGCCATCTTTCCTGGGAATTATCGAATCAGTTCAATTCACTACTTGTACGGGCACTATTCACCGCAAGAATTTTTCTAGATCGAGGAGCTAGTCAGTCTTTGATCCAGATGGAGGCGAGGATAAACAAGATGATCACACTTGATGGTACAAACTACCACCTATGGAGAAACAAGATGAAGGATCTCCTATTCGTGACGAAGATGCACTTACCGGTGTTCAGTACGGTAAAGCCTGAAGATAAGTCAGACGAGGAGTGGGAGTTTGAACACATCCAAGTATGCGGTTATATACGGCAATTTGTTGAGAATAATGTTTACAACCACGTTTCTGGCATTGAGCATGCTAGAACACTGTGGGAAAAGCTTGAAGAATTATATGCCTCAAAGACAAGGAACAACAAGCTATTTTACTTGACGAAGCTGATGCAAGTAAAATACCAAGAAGGCAAAATGATTGCAGATCACCTTAATGAGATGCAAGGGATCGTGGACCAACTGTCTAGCATGGGCATAAAATTCGACGATGAGGTGCTTGCTCTTATGGTCTTGGCGACACTCCCAGATTCATGGGAAACCTTGAAGGTTTCAATCACAAACTCTGCACCTAACGGTGTCGTGAGTATGGAAACCGTCAAAAGTGGCATTCTGAATGAAGAGATGAGACGAAGAACACAAGGCTCGTCTTCTTCACAGTCAGAGGTACTGGCCACAGTGACGAGGGGGAGAAGCCAGAACAAAGGTCAAAGTAGCAGAGGCAAGAGCAGGGGTAAATCCAACAAGTTCGCCAATGTTGAGTGCCATCACTGCAAGAAGAAGGGCCAGATCAAGAAATTTTGCCGACTCTTCAAGAAAGAACAGAAGAAGAATAAAGGCAAAGATGTGAAGAAAGAAGAAAGCAGTGATGATGAAGCGAATTCTCTTGGAGCGTTCAATGTTGTCTGTGATGATGATATCATCAACCTTACTATCTAAGAGTCAAGCTGGGTAGTTGATAGTGGTGCTACTGTTCATGCTACACCACGGAGAGAACTCTTCTCATCTTACACACCCGGTAACTTTGGGTCTGTGAGAATGGGAAATGATAAATTCTCAATGGTCGTCGGCAAAGGAGATGTTTGCCTAGAGACCATGAACGGGATGAAGCTGCTTTTGAAGGATGTCAGGCATATTCCAGATATGCGTCTGAATCTAATCTCTGTTGATAAGCTCGACGAGGAAGGTTTTTGTAATACCTTCTACAATGGTCAATGGAAGCTCACCAAAGGCTCGTTAGTAGTGGCACGAGGTACAAAGGTGTCAAAGTTGTACGTGACCCAGGCAAAGGTTCCTCAGCATGATGTAAATGTTGTGGAGAACGACAGTCAAGTTCAGCTGTGGCACAAACGCCTTGGACACATGGGTGAGAAGTCAATGGTGAAGCTGGTTAAGAAGAATGTTCTGTCAGGATTGAATCAAATCCAGCTAAAGAAGTGCAGTCACTGTCTAGCTGGCAAACAAAATAGAGTTTCTTTCAAGAGCTTTCCTCCTTCTAGAAAGAAAGATGTGCTAGAACTGGTACACTCAGATCTGTGCGGGCCTTTCAACAAGTCCCTTGGTGGTGCCCAGTATTTTGTGACCTTCATTGATGATCACTCACGGAAAACCTGGGCTTACACATTGAAGTCTAAAGATCAAGTGTTGTCAGTCTTCAAGCAGTTTCTAACTATGGTGGAAAGGGAGACAGGAAAGAAGCTGAAGTGCATCCGGACAGATAATGGCGGTGAATACATAGGTCCATTTGATGCTTACTGCAAAGAGCATGGTATTCGGCATCAGTTTACTCCACCCAAAACTCCACAGTTGAATGGCTTAGCTGAGAGGATGAACAGAACTTTGATTGAGAGAACAAGATGCTTACTCTCTCACTCGAAGTTACCACAGGTCTTTTGGGGTGAAGCACTACTTACAGCGGCTTATGTGCTGAACCATTCACCTTGTGTCCCTCTTCAGTATGAGGCTCCAGAGAAGGTGTGGTCAGGAAGGGACATTTCCTATGATCACCTACGAGTGTTTGGGTGTAAAGTTCATGTTCACATCCCCAAGGATGAAAGAAGCAAACTAGATGCCAAGACAAGACAGTGTGTATTCATCGGTTATGGCCAAGACATGTTTGGCTATAGGCTTTATGATCCAGTAGAGAAGAAGCTTATCAGGAGTCGAGATGTTGTCTTTATGGAGGATCAGACCATAGAAGACATTGACAAAGCAGAGAAGCCTAGTAATGATCTAGAGGAGTTTCAGTTACCTCCAATAGAGACGCCGAGACAAGTTGGAGATGATGTTCAGGATATTCATCCTGAAATTCCAGATGATCCTGCTGAAGATGAGCCAGCAGATGCTATTGAAGATGATGGCAATGATGATGCAGCTAATGATGATTCAGCTAGTGATGACCCTCCTCCGCCATCAAGTAATTCTCCTTATCGCACAAGGTCCGGAAGAGCCGTGCAACCCTCTACTAGGTACTCTCCAAACGAGTATTCATTACTCACTGATGGGGGAGAGCCAGAAAGCTATGATGAAGCTGTTAGTGATGAGCATAAGGAGAAGTGGATTCAAGCCATGCAAGAAGAGATGAAATCCTTGCATGAGAACAAGACATTTGAGCTGGTGAAGCTGCCTAAAGGCAAGAGAGCTTTGAAAAACAAGTGGGTGTTCAGGATCAAGCATGAAGAGCACAGTCCACTTCCAAGATTCAAAGCAAGATTAGTTGTCAAAGGTTTCAGTCAAAGGAAAGGGATTGACTTTGATGAAATCTTCTCACCAGTGGTGAAAATGACCTCAATCCGCACAGTGCTGGGATTAGCTGCGAGTCTTAACCTGGAGGTTGAACAGATGGATGTCAAAACAGCCTTCCTACATGGTGATTTGGAAGAAGAAATATACATGGAGCAGCCAGAGGGTTTCCAGCGGAAAGGAAAAGAGGATTACGTTTGTAGATTGAGGAAGAGCCTTTACGGCTTAAAACAAGCCCCAAGACAGTGGTATAAGAAGTTTGAGTCTGTGATGGGGCAACAGGGATACAAGAAGACTACTTCAGACCACTGTGTGTTCGTTCAGAAATTTTCTGACGATGACTTCATCATCCTATTGCTCTATGTGGATGATATGCTGATTGTTGGCCGGAATGTTTCCAGAATCAACAGCTTGAAAGCACAGCTAAGCAAGTTTTTCGCCATGAAAGACTTGGGGCCAGCAAAACAAATTCTCGGGATGAGAATTGTTCGAGATCGACAAGCCAAGAAGATATGGCTGTCCCAAGAGAAGTACATAGAGAAGGTACTTCAACGGTTCAACATGGATAAAGCTAAAGCAGTCAGCTGTCCTCTTGCTAACTACTTTAGACTAAGTCCTGAGCAGAGTCCATCTACGGATGAGGAGAAGAAAGAGATGGAGCGGATTCCATATGCCTCAGCAGTGGGAAGCTTGATGTATGCCATGGTATGTACCCGACCAGACATTGCTCACGCAGTCGGAGTGGTGAGCCGATACCTTTCTAATCCTGGAAAAGAGCATTGGAATGCTGTCAAGTGGATTTTCAGGTATCTTCGAGGAACCTCCAAAATGTGTTTATGTTATGGAGAAGACAAACCGGTGCTGGTTGGATACACTGATGCAGATATGGCTGGTGATGTTAGTTCCAGAAAATCTACATCAGGATACCTGATTAATTTTTCAGGGGGAGCAGTGTCATGGCAATCAAGGCTACAAAAGTGTGTTGCTCTGTCAACTACAGAAGCCGAGTTCATTGCAGCAACGGAAGCATGCAAGGAGTTGTTGTGGATGAAGAAGTTCTTAACCGAACTTGGTTTTTCGCAAGACAGTTACCAATTGTTTTGTGATAGTCAGAGTGCTATCCATCTTGCGAAGAATGCCTCTTTTCATTCCAGATCGAAACACATAGATGTGAGATACAATTGGATCAGGGATGTACTGGAGAAGAAGATGTTACAACTCGAGAAGATCCATACAGAAGAGAATGGATCTGACATGCTGACAAAGACACTTCCAAGAGGGAAGTTTGAATACTGCCGTGAAGCTGCCGGACTGGTGGATCCCCCCAACATGTAGTCGGAAGGGGGAGAATTGTTAGTGTGTGGTTCCTCCACTAATTGTGGGGGATCACCACTTGCATTAATGAAAACCAACCCCACTAAGCTAATGGAGCACTAATTGCTATTAGTGGAGCAGTTAGTGGAGCTTTGCAAGTTGGTCCCTATAGTTGTAAAATCTTGCAAATTGGTCCCTGACGAGATGCCTATAAATAGGCTTCTCATTTGCTCTTCAAAGCATCCCATTCATTCACAACAAGAGTGAATAAGAGAAGAGAGTGAGAGATAGAGAGAGTGTTGGAAGGAGGGAAGAAATTTAGGAGAAAATATTCCTTAATATTTTCTCAAATCCCCTCTTAAATTAGGGAGTGACAAAATAGTGAGGAAAAATAGCTTAGGGTATTTTTGACAAACACTTGGGAAACACCTTGTGAGACACTATTTTGGGTAGAACTCTAGGTTGATTATACCCCTAAAATTTAAGGAAGTCTCTCTTGTAAGCCTACTATTTTTATAGTGGAAGTTTTTCCGGTGGGATCGGGATTGTGGACGTAGCCCGGAACTTGGGTGAACCACGTTAAATATTGTGTGTGATTTTTCTCTTTTTGTCCTCCACTTGTTTATTTCTTTGTGAGGTGATATTATTTCCGCAAGATAGTGCCACCGGGCCCAACAACCAGAACTAATCTTCATAATTCCTACACATAAAGAATTTGACAAACGACAAAATCTCTCAAACCTAATTAACTTTATGTACATAGTATAGATATGAAAATATGCAAAATTTTAACCCGTTTTCTTTTTAAAATAATTACAGGTGTCCGTATTTTTTTCAAACAGTTTCTTTTTTTCAAAAAAAAACTACAGACGAATATTACGTGTAGTTATTATTCTCAAAAAAAAAAATTGACAACCATCACTCTCAATATATATCATGACCACGACACATGGTGTCGTGTGCTTGCCACACACCAAGTTGTGATGGGCACAGTTTATTTGACTTGAACCATAGCCAATGAACATGCAAATTGGTCCCTTAAAAGTTGCTAAACACTGTTTTTGCCTTTTCTCTTTGATAATAACTTGTATTTATTAAATTTTGTGCTATGCTTTTATTATAAAATGGAAAGCATTTCATTTTCGCATGGCACGAACCATGCCGCAGTATGTTTTTAGAAGACCACACCAATTATAGGCAACACTTAATTGACCAGTCATATGATAGGTCAATTAAAAGAATGGAATTGTATAATCATACAATATATATGCTAAGGAAAAGATCCTTTACACATATATTAGTTGCATATATAGTCACTAAAGCATTGTTGAATCACATAATTATAAACAACAATATACCCCAAGGATGGTCTTTTTTTTTTTTATGCACATTCATGTTTGTGAAAGAAAGGAAATTAATCAAGTGATTTTGGTTTAATAAGCAACAACTCTCTTTGTATTATTTTTTTCCTTTGACTGACATCAAGAAATTGGAATCAAATTAAAATAGAAACGTTATTAGAATCATAAAGATTGGCGTCATTAGCTTGAACTCAACATGTTAAGTTACAACTATTCTAACTAGCTTACCAAAGACTACATAGAACTCTTGATTACATTTTTAAATATAAGTTAGAACTAGGAAGACCAAAACCCTACCCTACCCTTTCTTTGGAAAAAGGGTAGGATAGAAAAAGGTGCTCCAATCCCTGCGTCGAGTTGTCGCGTAGGTATGTCCTTGGTGGTAGTGAAAGTGGCCAAATTGGCCAAAAAAGAATCATATAGTAAAGTGTATCTTCGATCATTGTAATTATTATCTTTTTGGGTGATTCCACTGTAGGATAACTTGAATGTATCATAATGTCAACATATCGATAGGATGTAATATATTTTAGTTAACCTTTTCTTGAATAAACTATACATTATTTTTATTCATCCAAATACTATACATTATTTTTTAGCATAAAAAACTATGCATTATTTTGGATGGAAATGATAAAATTTGTGTTTTTCCTGTATAATCTTTTTTTTTTATAAAGAATCAATTCTGATAAGGTTGTGTTCATTCCATTACAGAAGCTTGCTGGAACTATTAAAAAGTTATGATCAATTGCTCCAAAATCTTGCTCGATCAAAGTCATGAAAAATAGGAGATATCTAGTTATTTATGTAATTTTTATTTTCACACAGGTGTCCCAAAAAGGAGTCAAGAATAAGAAGAAACTCCAAAGCTGCAAAGGATACACATATATATATTGATAGCCATCACAAAAAGAGATTGATATTCACCATTGAATGGAAAGCAAAAGGCGAAAACATAAGATATGAAAAGCACTCTTGATGAGCAGAGTTTTAAGATCGTGAAAAAGAACAATTCCCATGACATTAAATGTCAACATGATTCACTTAAAAAAGTGGCCATCCAATTTATGTAAGGACACCCTTTTTTTCTTTTTAATGTAAGGACACCTTGTCTGTTATCGAATTGACAATGGAGGAATCTGGAGCCAGAAAAATAATGGAATGAGATACTAGTGTCCCATAAGCAATGTACACAGCAGATGGTGCCAAAATGTCTTCTGTTGCATAGAAGTAGTGATCTTAATGACTCCCAAATATCAAGTTCAAAAAAAAAAAAAAAGACTCCCAATTATCAAAGTCTATCTCAAAGGCACACCTTGCATGCCAACTTTGCATAATCATTTTTTTTTTCTAATTCTGGTTCCTGAATATTCAAATTGTTTACTATAGGGTTAAGGGCGCTAATCTTCATAATTCCTATTGTCATGTTTCGATCTTTGATCTGAATCGTTGATATGGTTGGCATAAACTACACAAAACTGAAATCATCAAATGCCAAAGTACGATAATATGTATAACCCAAATGAAAGGTGCCACACCTAGGAAATTAGAGTTTTATTTAAAATCATGGAGGAATTTTATTTAGACAAGGAATATCCAGAAACATTATTCTTACTTGAATGATTTCGAAACTCAATTTTAGGCTGTGTTAACATTAAAGAAAAACAAATGTTTTAAGAAGTTCGAAAAGGCATAGCTTGTGCCGTGGGCAAGTTTGCATTGTACTAAAAGTTTGTAATATTTACTACACCAAATATATGTCTAAAAGATGTACACGGATAGTATAGTGGCACCTTTTTAGGTGTTCCATCCAAGAGGTAAGGGTCGATCTGCAGTTATTAGAATTCCAATGTAAAAAAGTAGTGACACATATTTGTGATACATTGTTTTCCTCCTCCTTTTACCAACATTTTCCGCATAAAATCTGGATACAACATATAAAAAGTTCATAATAGGAAAAGAAAAAAAAAAAACCTAGGCGTACATTTGTTTGCAGTAGTAAAATCCAAAGAAGTGAGACCCAATCAACTTGAAATAGACAACCATTTGTTTGTCTTCAATTATAAGAAAGACATGCATATATAAGTTTCATTGGTGTAAGTAACTGTTGTAATCACAGTGTGAACTCACTGATTCCATATTTATTCAACAAGAGTCTTGGAAAGGGTCTTCATATAAGATCAAATATATTCTTCGCCATTAATCTGGAAGTCAACCAAGATTTTCTTTTTCTTCTTTATTCCCAAATAGTGAGCCAAGTATAGAATGTTGCTTTTGCTGCATCTTACAAGTAATCGCCCAAAAATTAACAAGTGTGAAACTATTGGTTCCAGGAATCAAGAGTGTGAAAAGCATCAAATCAAGATGAGAATCTTAACCTTTTATTAAGGCATGCATTTTACATGCTTGTGACAATTTTTTTGAACAGAAACTATAATTCTGATGCTAAAATTGAGTATTGGCTAATTAAATGATATAAGTGGCTAGTATATAAGAAGATAAATTCTTTTTTCCAAATAATCAATATGCCTTTGCTTTGGAATTATGAGTTTCTCACAAATCCCAAGAAGAACATGTAACTGAAGCTTTCTCCGAAACCAAACCCTACGTTCCTTCCATGTTCGTTATTAACAATTTTTCTAGGCATCACATGCCACTGTCAATAGCTCAAGGATGTCAAGGAATAATATATTTTGTCAATAGAGAATATTAAAGCAGACAAGGCTAGCAAGCATGTCGTTTCTCGTTGCAGTAAAAGCAGACTGGCAGTGGTACAAACAATTAAAGGTTTAATTTTTTTTATTTCTTTTTTCATCAGTATTTTCCCAAAGAAAAAGAAAAATGAAGAAATATTAATTGCTAGTCAGTAATCGTTGGTTTGTTATGAGTTCTATGCCCCATTTTGTTATCAACTTCCAATGATTAGAGATTCATTTTAGCAGCAAATATGGAAAACTCGAGATTGTGTATCAATGACAAATTTAATTGGACTCACCCACTATAGGGTGAATGACTACATACGTTGGATCTCGATTAATCAATCTAAAATTTCGAAAACCTAATAGACAACAAAAAAAAAAATAGCCGTATTCCTTTTTTTTTTATGCTAAGAATAGCCGTATTCCTGTCTTATCATTCAAATCAATTTGGCACTAGGGTCCTAACAATGTTTTGATTGTGATGAGATTTGGATATTGGTAATTTGTGGAGAAAAATTATACTGAGAAATGTTTATGATGAGACCATTATAATCACTTTAAATTCTAAATACTTAAAATCATTCTCCACAAATTTTTTGATACAGATATTTCCACACTTTGTTTGATGCTCAGTGCTGCTTGGTACCTACATACATACATATTTTAATAAACATAGTAGATCCTGGACCAGTTGCTTCTGCCACGCTTAGAAGTTAGAAAACGAGCCAGTTCATTGAAAACATCAAAATATGCTTCAACATGTCATACTAGAAAACCATTGATGAATAAACAAATAAACAAAGAAGTGAAGAGGCCAAAAGATGGCCTCTCCATTTTGTAAAGTAGCAAAATGGCCAACCCTGATAGGTCTGGTGTGGGCCCACAAGGTGCCCATAAATAGTGACCTCATTGGAGGGATTTCTCACCCAGAGTTGTTTTCAGCATCTTCTGAGCTAAATTTGCTTTCTTTGACAGAGTCTTTTCTTTACTCTTTTTTCCTTAAACCTCATAGTGTCGACATGGTTTGCCTTGAAGATCCTTTGGTCACCAAAGTCTGCGAATTGTATGAGAAGATCTCCAACCTTGAGAGTCTCAAACCCTCCAAGGATGTCGACATGCTCTTCACACAGCTTGTTCTCACGTGCATCCCACCAAACCCTATTGATGTGAACAAGCTTTGCAAGAAAATTCAAGACATGAGGTCCAAGCTCATTAAACTATGTGGAGAAGCTGAGGGATACTTGGAGAGTCATTTCTCGTCCATCTTGGGTTCCTTTGAAAACCCTCTTGACCATCTCAACATCTTCCCATACTACAACAACTATATTAAGCTCAGCCACCTTGAGTACACTATCCTCAGCAACCACTTCAGTACTACTACCCATGTCCCTAGCAAAGTTGCCTTTGTGGGTTCTGGCCCTCTCCCCCTCACCTCAATCGTGCTGGCCTGTAATCATCTCACCACCACCACTTTCCACAACTTTGATATTGACCCATCAGCCAATTCCAAGGCTCTTGCCTTGGTCTCCTCTGACCCTGACCTGTCAAACAGAATGTTCTTCCACACAACTGATATAATGGATGTCACTCATGGGCTCAAGGACTTTGATGTGGTGTTCTTGGCAGCTCTGGTTGGTATGGACAAGGAGGCCAAGACTAGGGTCATTGAGCATTTGGCCAAATACATGGCCCCTGGGGCTCTGCTGATGCTCAGGAGCGCACATGGTGCTAGGGCTTTCCTGTATCCTGTTATTGATTCATGTGATCTTCGAGGATTTGAGGTTCTTCAAGTGTTCCACCCAACTGATGACGTGATCAACTCGGTTGTCATTGCTCGTAAGTATCCAGTTGATCATCCAAAAGGTATAATTAGTCCTATGATACTGCCTAACTACTGCAAGTGTGCTGAGATTCAAGCCTTCAATCATCTCAACCATGGAAACATGGTTGAGGAGTTGGCCATTGAGGAGCAGCTCTCATAATTGAACTCTCTCTGTGTCTGTGTGTCTGTCTATTTTTATCCTCTTACTATGATTCTAGTTTTACGAGCTAGGATATTTATCTATGAATTTTGCTTTCTGATCAGAAAAAAAAAAAAAAGAAGGAGAAGTGTGGCGTTTTGTGTGGTTTTGAAGGTCTCTCTAACCATGTTCCTCTACTTGTATCCCCATTTGTGTCTCCTCTATGTGACTTCAGTGAATAAAGATACACATTTACTACAACCAGTGCATGTTGCAATTGAATTGCTTTGCCTACCTTAATATATGAGCAAGCTTCTTCTTCCTGTAAAAAATATTTCATTGAAAATTTGCAACTTCCATCTCCAAACTATGAGAAGGCAGAAATTGACTAGAGAGATTACTATTCTCTGTCATGATCTTTTTTAGATTGGAGTTTGGTAAATATCATTTAATTTGTGTGGTGATGATCAGGGAATATTTGAAAAGATATCTTCTTATCATTATTTCTCTGCAGCTTTCTACCTAGAACAATGAAATTATGAACATAAAGTGCTAAGAATTGTGCCCTATTCTTATTAAAATGCTACCCTCCAAAGTAGTATAAGTGCTTGGGAAGTTGATATAGTCAGTGTATTAATTCCTTTTAATTTGATGCTAAGTTAGTTAGTGCATTAATTGCAATTGTGGTTGTGAAATTTACTTGATGAAGTAGTGAAAGAGACCAATTAAACAATGCACATATATTATAGCTAGAAAAGACATCTAAAAGTGTGTGGACAATGGAGATCAAGAAGAACCAGCCCTGTTTAAGATGACCTTACGGTATATCAAAAGAACAATTTTATGCACTAAATATGTCCACGCAACCTTTTTTCTTGCAATAGTTTTGTGTTGACTCCAATGCGTTTAACCCATTCCGTTGAGAAAAAAACAGAAACAATATTGATGAAGAGATCGTTGATGATGACATCCAATGGGTCAATTTGATTTTGCTTGTTGATAATAATACATATATGGCCGTCCTTCTATATTTTGTCATCATCAATTACTTCTTGGTTCTCCTTCCATGTCCATGGTGGGACATGCACTACTTATCCAGTATATGTAGATATCAAGATAAAAACCACCATAACTTTAAGATGACTCCTTTCTTGTTGGATTCTGCAAGAATGTCATTCCAGTTATTTGCAAGGGATTGTCGCAAGGAATAACTCCTTTCTTGTCGCTTATGATCAGTTACAATGACTTCTAGTAAATTCCAAATACAATAATAGTATCTATACAGGAGCAGAGAGGTGGTTGTTTGTTATCTGATCAATTTTGGTTTCACAGAAGAAGAAAAACAGAAAATGTCAGTTTGTGCTTGTTTTTTTGGCTCCGGAGCATTGTCTCGACTAATCTGGATCCGACCCGGTCACATCTATTTATGGTAGATGAGTATCCTAATGGAAATTTTCAGCATATACAAAGACTCAACCTGATACCTCATTTAAGCAAAACCTAATCACTTATTACTTAGACCAACCCCACTTTCTGCTTGTTTTGTTTTTATCTGTGCCAAGAATAAGTTCCATGGAGATAATTTCCTTGATTGAATTATGAGATGATAGAGCAGAAGTTAAGCTCAGGTTGATACGGAAGCAGCAGTGGACTGACTACAGGAAAAGCTAACTCATATTGGGTACTGCTGATGATATTGACTTGGGAAAGGCATATTAAGTGATCTTGGTTAATTGAAGATATATTCTGGTTGAGGACATCAATATTGTTGTGTGACATATTTTCTTATTACAAGATTCTTGCATATCGGTCAATGTTCCTTTACCCTTATCAAAGGAAGGGTTGAAAATTTCGAATGATAAGTATTCATCCGAGGGAGTGAGGCTTTAGGAAACCAAATATTCTTCCTCTCTTTCCCTTTGTTTGGTATCACATCTAAATGGAAAATGAATTCAATTTTTAGGGATATTTTTGTCCATATATACATATTTATAATTTTATTATATTATTTCATTTTGATCTTATAACTATATATGGACAAAAATATTCATAGAAATTGAATTCATTTCCCATCTGGAATTGATACCGAACATGCTTTTTTCTTTGATTGGGAAAGAGAAACATCAAGGAAAACAAGAGTTTAAGCGCAAAGGAATAGTTGGCTAACCAATCCCCCAAAATAAAAGGAAACATTGGTTAATCTCTCTATCTCAGCTTCTTGTATACTCACCATTGTTGTGAAGGATGGAGTGAAGCTCAGCCATTATTAATAAAGTTATCTCCTGTTAACTCTTTTTTTAAAAAAAAATCAATAATTAGAGATTCTTCCCTATTCTTTTCTGGGGCGTTGAATTTTATTTATTTTATATATCTTTTGGCCTCCTTTTAGCAAGTAATGATTGAATCTTATTGAATCAAGACTCAAGAAAATCCAATTTACATTTTTGGAATTATTATAGAGTCAATTCTTCAACCATACCGATTCACAAAGCAGTAGATGATCCACCTATGCACAGAAAAGTTCCAACTCATAGACTTAGCATGGTCCAAAGGTGTAAGAAGTTTTAACTATCTTGGGACTTGTCCTCAGTTGAATGATTATAGTATGGTAACAAAGAATTAAACCATAGAGCTGCTCGTTTATCCAATCTTAAATTTTGTTGCACCATAGCAGTCGGATCCAAATTAGTCAGGGAAAAAGTTTAAATACCAAAATATAGGCAACATAAAAATGCATGTTGCACATTTTGTTTGGTAGAGCACCGTGATTATTATTAATGAGTCAAAGGATTTGTGACCAAGATTATGCTTGGAGTCGTAGCTTTCATTGGTAATTAATGAAAAATACCTTAGCCTAGAGAGGTGGAATATGGTTATGTGCCTTAAAACCTAGTACTGTTCTATTTGTTTGATGTAGCCTAATATGCTTTGGTGCTTTTTTGGATGGCAATAGAGAGTTTTCCTATAGCACTCAAAAATCTAGAACATCAAGTTTGTTTCTCTGTACACATGTTCAGTTGCTGATTCAGTAGATGTCAATTAGAGAACTGACAGGATAAAAATCTGTGAAATGAGTTTGATCCAAGTGTTTGGTTAAGAAAAGGTGGGCTTCATATTGACTACAACCAACTGGGCTGCTAGTGGACAAAAATAATCATGGTGATACTGCTAGGTACAGTACTAGAGCCCATTATGGAGTTTGCTGATCCCAATTCCGATAAAATATCCCCAGAGGCCAGAGTTGTCTGCAGTTTGGTTTAAATTTTTTATTTTAATGAAATAATTTGCCTATGATAAATATATATTTTTTTGGGCTCTGAAGGATTCTTATAATATATTTAGTCCAAATGTAATAAGCAACTTAATTCCGCCTAAACATGTTTGTATGCAAAAAACTCCATAACGAGACTCACCCACCATAAACAGGTCGGCAATCCGAATAGGATCCTAATTAAACCAGTTGATACTGTAGATCCCGGATGAGGCAAAAAAAACCAAGGTGAAGTTTAGAGCGTAAAGATTTCAAGAGTCACCAAGCTGTATGGCATGCATCCCTCAAGCTATTCAATTTTTGTTGGTGAAAAATTTAGGAGGAAGAAATTTTATACCATATTTTTTTGGTTAAGAAGAATGAAATACATATGAACATGAAGCAGCAGCTAGCATTAGCAACCTTTCACGAGTAATAGAGTCCATAACCAAATTTAAGTGACAAAATGGGGGACTTCTCTACAATGATGCAGGTAGAATATAGCAGGACAAACTTTTTTTTGTTCTTTTTGTACATTACATGCCATTCTCTCCATTATGAAAGCATGTAGGCTCTGCAAAGCTGCCAGCGACCCCTTCCATTACAGCAAATCTCATATCTTCAGATGGTCTCCAATGCCGCTTTCGCTGGTTGATAAACCAGTTGTTTATCTGCTTTTGATTAAGTCCAGAAATGTCTGATAACCTGGCTTTCTCCTCTTCCTGTACCCCATCATACACACACACTAACATTAAGAAATACCACAAATGAAGAAGTTACAGATTCAGGAGTGATATATCTTGGCTTATGCAACAAGCCAAACCAGATTCATCGACAACATAAGTCATAATTGCAATGCAGATGACTTAATATTCGAGACTCAACTTCTTCTGAAGAACATACCTAAAGAAAAGCTTCAAATGTTATGTTTAACTAGCTTATTGCTCATAGTTAGTTCCTTGAACCATCCCCCAACTATGAGTCACCTAAGGCTTAAGTCCTTTCTATCTCCTGCAATTGTTCTCCATCTTGTTACAACAACAATGTTCTAGCCAATAGCGAGACGTAGAAACATCAAAACATCATTCAGCTAACACCAATGACACCGGCCGCATTCAAAAGGAAGGTTATTCTTTCAAGTGGAGGTTGTTTGACACTAAAAATTCTAAACAAAGTTTCTTAAATAGGACTCGTGTACCTTGATTGGTTCAGGGTGCTTGTTATGCCCCTTGGTTTTCCCTTCTCAACCTATTATTGTAAACACTGTGCTTTATCTATGAAGCAGAAAAAAAAAACTAATGCAGTTCAATTTATTTGATTACTTGCTAACATTGCTCTTCTTCATTCTTTTCTCCTTTTGATGTTCCTATTTATAATTTGAAAGAGACGAGGAGGAACCTAGCAATACATTATCAAACATTTCCAAAGGACCAGTGAAATGATTAAACAAGTACTAATTGAGATTGTGTACTAGTGATCAATACTCACAGTTGGATATGGCCATTTGTAATGATTATTCCACCAGTCCAAAAGTGCCTTCCTTGCATCTTTTGGTAGCTTCCCTTTCTTTCTTTTGTTCAAAAACTCTTTTCTCAAGCTGCTGAGATAACTACTATACTTGCGCAATAGCATTCCTTTAAGATCTGGATCACCAGGGCGGCTACCCCGTGATTCTTGGCTTTCTGAAGCTTCAACCTCTCCACAGCTCAACTCTTCCTCTGATGTCCCAGCTGGTTCATCTGCAATTGACCAGAGTGAAGAATATGGTGTAAAAAAGTAGTGTAATAGTACAACACTTTGTAACCGAAATTGCTCATCAACAAATTCTGAAATTTCATGCTTTCACGACATGAATCTGCCTGAAAGTTTCCTCAAAATAATGCTACACAGATTAAACATAAAGTGCTTCCCAAATGCAATGAAAAGAAGGGATCTAGATCCTCTCTGTTCATACCATTTTAAAAAGTTAGTATCAAGGAGCTTGAACAATAATAATAATGAGTAGCAAGGTATGTGAAAAGTCAGATAAGACACTTTTATTGCGGTAATGAAGAAAGGGAATGAATTAGACTAAACCAGTCACATCACTGGGAAATGAAGAATAAATGCCTGCATATTATATAATGAGACTGAGATATGTGCAACTATATGTAAAAGGCTTCCAGTTTTGGAAGCATCAGGAAGAAATGACCTTCATTCTTCAACTACATACTAAATTACAATCCTAACAGAAGAAACTACCTGAACTATATTACAGATAGTATACTAGACCATACAATTCCGATTTCAACAGCGCCTAACTCAGCAAGCCTCCACCTGTACATAACTACATCTGCTATCTACTCACTTTCCGATTCAGTTCTACATTTTCTAGCTTAAAGCTCATCAAAAGGGTTGTCAATGATTCACCAGTATCCATTACAGCAAGGATTAAATCACTCATAGCCCTGCTAATCCTTTTCATCGAGTATTCGCTCCCTTCTCAAAAAAAATTAAGGTTGAGGATAGGAAGCTTCACCTATACATCCCAGGTACCCAATGCAACATAAATAATTACTCATTCTTCCAAGATTATGAGGATTCAAGATCTTTACCGTTCCTTTGTACAGAAGAGAAAAGAACATAACCTCTCCCCTATAAATGTTATATCTTCAATGATAAAATATGAACCAGAAAGTTCATCATATACAGGAATTTGTTGTCCAAGCAAAAACAGAAGTTACTGATGAAATACAAATTTGATTTTCTTAACATAAGAACCTTGAAAACTACTTGCATGAAATGCCAAAGCTAGTCACATCACAAGAATTTTGAACATTGCATGAACATTTAACTTGCTAGCATCATGAACATGCATTTTCCAATTTTTTCTGTTCTTTTTTTTTTTTTTTTTCCCTTTTGTGGCATGCCACTTAACCACTAGCACAACAAAACAAAATGCATATAAACCACACAAATTTCCTCCCAGGGAAATAACTGATCTCAATATTACATGACAGTTACATTATCAAATTCTGAAAGCACTCATCAGTTTTACAATGCATATTAAATATGTAAGAAAAAGTGAAATTTAACCTGAGAGATAAAAGAAATAGTGACATTCATACTGTGAGTCATAAACCATTTTTAAGAAACTTTTGCAAAAATAATGGCGACCACAACAATTTTTAGTAATAGTAAACATTAGTATTGATTCATATTATAAAATCTAAGAAAATAGTAACATGCCTCTCCATAATGTCTTTCAAAATTGTTATACTATTCGCAACTATTGTATGTTACTGTACATTATATAAGCAGAACAGTGAAAGAATATTCTTTCAGTTAATGATCTAGTCGACAACTTCATTTTCCAAAGCAAATATTGGTGGAAATATCACTCATTCCAAAGACAAACAATAATCCACTGCCAAACCTTCTATTAGACTAGTACCTTCAGTGGGTTCTGAAACAACACCACTGAATTACTCACAGAAAAACATGTAGTTTCTCCTCCAAAACAAGCCAATGATCAATCCTGGCTCAACTTTTAACTACTGTGAATATCACAGTAAAAACATGTGATAGCATCATAACTTAACCAAACTATGAACAGAAAACTTTTGTTCCTTAATTAGGTAGTGACCCAGATATGGGAGAAGATTTGTGGACAGCAAGCAAACACAAGCCGAGTTGAAATTTGAATACAACGTCAACAGTAGAACTATTATTTTAACATGCACAGTGCCTTGAACTTTGGTTCATTACAGACTCCACCACTCATGTCATGTCAATGCATTGAAAGAACATGATCCCTGTCAAGTAAAGTGAGTAGGACTAGCTAGTAGTACTAGCCTAGTATGCACTACTACTTATAGGGCAAGTTAACCATAGGAGGCCAATCATAAAAAATGCACAGTGCAAAGCCAAGCTTTACCTGATCCATCATCCAAGGGTTTTGACAGTGATCCTTCACAAAGATTACTTAGTTGTGACTCTATGCTGCTCAAGAATGAAGTCGCCTCATCAAACGGCTTGGATAGCTCTTCCTTGTATCTATGAAGAACCTCACAGTATGATTCCTTGAAAATAACAATAATAATATCTGGTTTATTACAAGAATTTCATGTACACCAAGAACTAAACATAAATGAGCAAACAGATCAAAAAAAGAGAGAGAAAAAAGTTCTATTGTGTTTCTATCATGAGTTGGAGCAAAAGAAGAAAGAACTTAATTAGAACCTAAGCATTTAGAATACGAATAGAGAGCTGCAAGATTCATCAAAGTGCAGATTAATAGGCTTCTTTTTCTTCTTTCCAAATTTTCTTATAGAGGCAAAAAACATAAACATAAAGAAACTAAAACAATACACAAAAAGAAGCTTCAACCAGAACCAAATCCTAACAAAAAAAAAAGAAGGAAAAATACCATGAACTGATCAAGAAGTGGATCAACTCCTATCTCACTGCAACAGTTGATAGGGTAATTCTCTCTTGCTAATTCTTCCAGAAGAGAAGCCATTTCTGGTGGGGCGCCAACCTTTCAAAAATAAAATAAAATAAATGAAATAAATCCCACAGAAACCTAATTTGAGGTCTAGCCGATCTTATCTGGTTTTTACCATCTTTTGAACATTCATTAATAGAAAATTTTATTGCAGAGATGCAACAAGAACTCCAAAAAGTACTCTCAAGATGGTATATATAGGCTTAATCAACAGTGATGATAACCTTTTGGCAGTCTATGTATGCAGACACTAGGTCTGGATAACGAGGGTGGCTGGCGATCTGGGTCTTCATCAGATGATACATATCAGATCCAGTGGCTTGTGTATGATCATGACTGTCTTCATCAAACTGCAGCAAACCATCAACTTGACACTGGAATTCAGTACCAGATGAAGAAGGAAAGCTTGTAGGGATGTTTTCAACTCTCAGGATATCATTTGATGAGCAAGAAATGTTAGGATCAAACCTATAAAACTCCTCCATAATCTTTTTAACTTAAAGTAAAAGCCTCACTGATAATCTTGAAATTGGAGTGAGTGAAAAAAAAGATAACCACTCTCCTACTTCATCACTTAGCACCAAAAGGGTTACTTTCCTCAGCTGTTCAAGAATCCATGGCCAGCAGAGAGAAGAAAGAGGAAGAAAAGCAAGTTTACTAGTTGGCCAGTAATTATTATGCAAGTACTTTGTGGTACAAGAGAAACTAACACAGATTAATTTGAAGTTATCATTAACAAAAAGAAGAGAAAAACTCCTGAAAGTTGGAGAGCGAGGACAGGAAGGAAGAGGACATGCAAGATAGGTACTTTATGGTTCCAGTCAAGAAGCAAACAGTACTCCCCCACACGTTCAAGACATCCTAGTCAATGAAAGGCAGAGAGACAGTGAAACACACTTGCATATGCAAGCAAAATCTTACACACTACTCTAAGGTTTGGAAGTAACCCTGATGTTGTCTTGATGAGTGTGAAAAAGACCAGACCTCTCTCTCTCTCTCACGTTCTTTTCCAAGAACACCTAGGATAATGTGGTGGCCTAAGAGAGAGAACAGTATGCAGAGTTTAGGACCTGTAAATGAGAAAAAGATCAGAGAGATGAATTACCACCCAGTGGTGCATCACCATTATGGTTTTTGTCTTAGGTAGCCCCCGAGTTAATCTCTGTAGTCATTTTTTCTATACTTTAGTCCTAAAGACTATGTCAGGATCACTTGCCTCACATGTATTGTTTTTACTTGTTTAAGCTAATAGGTACATGATTAATTTTTTCCATATCGTTATTCATATTATAAATTAGAGAATTATGATATAATAATATTTTATAGTATTTATAGAAATGTTTTTGTATAATATTAGTAATTTAGACTTAAGTATTAAATTAGTCTTGTGTTAACTCTATAAAATATATAGAATCTGAATATAAATATAATGAGATACTAAACATATTATATAGGAGTCAACCTATAAGCTAGACAAAATAAAGGTGAGCATTTGGTTTTTCAGTCCAGCGATCCTAACCAAGACCCCACTAGCTTGCAATTTATTTATGTCCACTTGAAATACCAAATTAAAAATGATCATTTTTATCTTTAATCTTAGTCCAATCGCACAAAATAATAAATTAAAATATCAAAATTTAGAAAATAATTTAACTATATCCAGTATATGTACATATTTTATTTCATAACAATATGCAAATACAAACTTAATTATTTGAAAAAATATAAAATAGTCTTCATTAATTTTTATATTTAGTTGCAAAAAAACTTCGGTTGCTCACCCTAAGAAAAAGTCTTCTAAACAGTGTAAACTTGGAGATTACTATAATTTAGTAAATTCTCAATTATAGCATATATGCTCAAGACTTGCTCATTCTCTTCTAATCACTACCAATCTTTCACCACCAAGCGATCCTTATGAATATATCCACTCATATATTCTGTAACTATTTTTTTTTTTTGATAGTAGATATATTCTGTAACTATTATTTGATGAGTTTACATGTCTCTTTTTTTTTTCTGGGAAACATAGTTTGATTTCATAAAAACTCCAGAGATTACAAACTCGATGGATCATACCAGAATAATCAGTTTACATGTCTCTTGAAACTAGCTGAATTATAGTCTTTAATGTGCTAGTTCTTAACACAAAATGGGTTCGTCCTTGTAGGCTATATGTATCTTGTATTTGTTTCCTTTTATGAGTAAAGTAATGGATCTTGCATGTGCAAAGCAAGGGTAGTTTGACTGCATTAAATAGCAGCCACGACTACTATTCTTATGATTATGAGTTGTATCTAAGCTTATCTCCACAAATCTGTTTCTTTTTGTTTTGACCCATATCTCCACAATTCTTCTAGTCATATAGAATGGATGTTGTTTCTACGACTTTTCTTTTTGTTTTGACCCATATCTCCACAATTCTTCTAGTCATATAGAATGGATGTTGTTTCTACGACTTTGAATGTTTTCCGGCTTAGACACCTTCCCCGGGGGTTTTATGCTCGGATCGTAATGGGAAGGAGATATGGATTAAGTTCAAGTATGAACGTTTGGGGGATTTTTGCTATAGGTACGGTATGCTAACGCACCCAACAAGCAGATGCACCAGAAAGAAGAAGCCGGAGGAAGAAATTGAGAGGCCGGATGAGGAGAGTTTGGCCCATGGTTGAGGGCTAAAGAGATATACGACAAACACTATCCGGATAAGAGGCAAATGCAGTCGGAAGTTGTAACAGTCCAGGTAAAAATTACCGAATAAAAGTCGTTAATTTTACCGGGACTGTAAAAGTCGTTATACAGTGATTTACCGGGACTGTAAAAGTCGTTATACAGTGATTTACCGAATAAATTAATCTTGGGTAATTAATTCAATGTAAATCGGGCATCGTTTTTCGAAACCGAGATTTTTTCCGCGCCCGGAATTTTTCCGTGAATTTTACGGACCAAGTCACACCAGAAATATAACTAAGGAGGAATAGCAGTTATTTTCTGGTCCGGTTTGGACACGCCTGCATTATTGAGGCAATAATGCAGGCGACGCCTGTTCTTTTTCTTCCTGTGTCACCCGTGATTTTCTGCATGCGTTGCACCACCCAGTACCTTCTACATTTCCTGCAAAACACCATAACCTAGCTCATTTTCCTGTTCTTTCCCTGCAAAACCAGTCATGCCTTCTACACACAAAACCAACCAGAAAAAAAAAAAAACCAAGCACACCATCAACCACCCAACTGCCGCCCGCCTGCACGCCGAGCACAACCGCCAACGCACCACCATCTTCCTCTTCACGTGCTGCCACTCGCCTCGTTCCAGTCGTCGCCGCCAGCCTCGCTTCCTCTACATGACCGCCACGACGCCGTCCTCTTCGCGTCAGCCGCCACAACCACCACGTCACGCTCCTCCCCGTAAACAGCACCACCACACCGACGGCTGCAACCACTAGCACCAGCGATGCCACTGCCTCGTCTTGCCACCAGCGCCTCGCCGTCTTGCCTGGCCGATCGCGTATGCCGCGTCCTCCTTCACGCCGCCCTCGCCTTCCTCTCCGCGTGCGATGACCCACAACCGGCAACAACCAAGTCGCCATCTCACGCCTCCTGTCGCATCGCCACCGCAACCGACGACTCGCGATCCGATGCAAGCCAGCGTGTAACAGCCCGGGTAAAAATTTTGGATTTTTACCGGACTGTAGAAATCGTTTTACGGTGATTTACTGTTGAATTAATCTTGGGTAATTAATTCAAGGTAAATCGGGAGTCGTCTTTTGAAACCGAGAGTTTTCCCGCGCTCGTGATTTTCCCGTGGATTTTTCAGAACTAAGTTGGTATTTTTCGGGTTTCAGAATTTCTCGAAAAATCACACCAGAAAATAACTAAGGGGGTATCAGTTATTTTCTGGTCCGGATCGGACTCGCCCGTAATGCGGACGAATTTCATTATTGATATCACATGTTAAATAGTAACATTACAGTTTATAAAAAGAAGAGGAGCCGGTGGAAGAGGAGAGGAAGAGAGGAAAAAAAGAAGAGGAGAGAAAAAAAGAAAAGAGAAAAAAAAAGAAAAAAAAGAGAGAAAAGAAAAAGAGAAAAGAGAAAAAAAAGAAAAAAAAGAGAGAAAAGAAAACGAAAAAAAAAAGAAAGAAAAAAATATAGAAAAAAACTGGAAAATAGAAAAAAAAAAAGAGAAACAGAGAGAGGGAGAAAAAGAAAATGAAAATCGAAAAAAAAAGAAAGGAAAAAAAAAGAAAATCAGGAAATCAGAAAATAAAAGAAAATACAAGAAAAAGAAAAAAAAGAGGGATGAACAGTGCGTCACCCCGTTCCTCCGATCACTGTGCATGGCGACGCGTTCCGGCCGTTGTCTCGCCGCACCGACACGACCACCGTGCTCGCAGGGCCGACGCGACCTCACCCCCGTCGCCCCCGAGTCATTCCGTCGCCGGAGCCGCCGTCACGCGCCAACGACCCGGAGGAAGACCCGCGGATCTTGCTTCCTCTGCTCCTGCGCCCGCTGCCGACAGGCTTCCGCCGCCCTTCCACCGCCCTCGAGCTCGCTTCCACCTCGCCGGCCTCGCGACACCTTCCTCCTCGAGCTCGCGCCGCCGCCGTCGTCGAGGTGAGCAGATCCGAGTAGTCGACCCGCTGTGCAGTCCGGGTCGCGCCTGGGTCTGGATCCGGGTGCGACCAGTTCTGCTTTTAATT
>JAKUCV010005252.1:51248-78440 GCA_028386065.3 Turnera subulata
ATATATATATGTATTTATGTATTTACCTGTATTCTGGTATTTAATTTTGAGGAAAAAAATATATATTTTCATATTTCGAAAAATATGGTAAATCTGTGTTATGGTTTATGGTTTTGAAATATATATTTACTTTGATAAATAATTAAGTTTTGTTTTGGAAAAACTATTTTTAATTGGAAAAATATATATATACCATGAAATAATTTCTGGAAATTTAATATGTATATTATTTTGGCTGGAAAATTATGATTATGGTATATGTATATAAATATGTATTTTGGAAATTAAAGTTAATTATAGTTTGTGTTGGAAAATATTATTACTATATATATTTAGAAAAGATAAATACTATATAAATATTTTCTAGAAATTATAAATAGGTTATTATTTTTCTGGAAAAATTATGGAGAATATAATTTTGGAATTATAATTATTTTATGAAAATATATTTTGAAAAAGAATTTTAATTAAAGTAAGGTACCGAAATTATATTCGGATATACGTACGGTAAATTATTTTCAGTAAACGATAATAATAACGGATAAGAACCGGGATGGGTAATTTCATAGAATTGGCATCATGACATACTCTTATATGCATTTATGTGTGTGTATATTGTTTTGGGTATAGGCTTGGATATCGGGCAGTTTCCCGAGGAGCCGGCGTCGGACCGGTCATCATTTCTGAAGTTGAGTAATCGGCCAAGGTGAGGATGGATTTCCTTCAATATGTGCCTATATTACTCGGTTATTATGTTTTGATGGTTATGCATTGTTGATTGTCGTTTTTGCTGTGTTTTGGTTCGGGATGTTTATCCCGGTGTCTTGTTTGGTATTTTTGGGATGTTTATCCCCGTATTGATTTTCTGTGTCGTTTGGAATAAGTAAATGGAATTAATAATGAATAGTGACAAGGATGTCGATCCTTGGTATTTTAGTTAGGGATGTCGATCCCTGAGTTTGGATTTTGACGATGGTAATATAATTGTCACGTGGTAAGTAGAGGTACGACCGGATGGTTAGAGACTGTTTTGTGGTGGCCATGATCTGGGTTCGTGTGATAAGCATGTCTATGCTTGGGATGTCTATCCCGGTTTGTTGTTTTTGGGATGTCTATCCCTGGGTTCTTTTTGATCTGGCACCAGGAACAGGTTGATAACCTGGTACGACCCTAGCTTATCCGTGACGGGGCCCGGAAAGATAAAAATTGGATAATTGATTTTATTTGAGTCTTCTTGGTCTTGGGCCGATTTTGGGTCGGGTCTTTTGGTTTGGTTGACCTTGAGTAATTTTTAGTGTCCATATTGATCGTCTTTCCATTGTCGTGAGCACTTCGGACTCACCCCTCACCTGCGGGCTTTCATCCCGTAGGATGAGTTATTTGTTGTACAGGTTTGATGCATTCCAGACAGGCTGCGGCGTTATCCCTTGGACAGGGCTCGGATCCATAGTTTGCATCTATGTCGCATACAGTGTTTATGTGAGTTATAAGTCTTCCGCTGTGCAATTATTTGAGTTATTGGGCCATTGGGCCGGTTTTGTTATTTATTGTTGTTTTTATTATGGGCTGTCGAGCCCGAGTTTCTGTTGTATACACTGTATGCCGATCGTATTTTGGTTGGGTTGTCACAGTTTCGGCACGTGTTTCCTGTGTACGGTAAATACGGGTCGGGGCGTTTCACAGCGTCGTCGCCTCCGTCCGTGCCGTCTTCTCCCCGACGCACCTCGTCGCCACTGCCTCGCCTCGCTGTTGCTTCCATGTCGCGCCGTCGCTCCCACAGCAAGGTGAGGTGCGGATTGGTTTTGCCACGGGCGGGTCGGCCCGTTTCTGATGGTCTTACCACGATAAGTTTCTGGTATTCTCCACCAGGTGTCCGAACTCATTGCGAGATGTCGCTTATACCCTTAAGCGGTGTTTCTTCCGCTTATATAAACCAAACCTAATAATTGAGAACTTACACACAACTATGGACTCACCACTAAGATCCCGTACTACCTCTGACTCAGAGGATAACAGTTACATCGGTGGTAGAGCTTTCCCGACAAGCTCCGACGAAGAGCCTCCTACGAAGCGGTTCAAAACCAACATCATCGGCCTAAAGGAGCATATGGTGATTTCCCCAAGACGGCGAAAGTAGCGTGTAAGCAAGGAAGGACCTTCTGCAAAAGATAGGAAAGGCAAGGCAGCAGCTGAGTCCAGCACACCACTGTAGATAATGAAGCAACTGGACACTTCACTGAAGAAGGTCCACACTGCAGTGATGCAAATCGAACTGGCCTGTATGGGACTCTCTTCTCAGGCCGCGAATATACAGAAACTTGTAACCGATCTGAAAAATCATGTAACTCCATAGAGTGTTTCCCTTTTGTTGTAAAATGTTCTGAAATCAATAAAATAAGCTTTCTTCTTAAATCGATTTTTTTTCTGTTACTAAATCTCGTGTTATCCAAATTAAAACCAGCAATAAGGGTATGAAATCGAACATAAAGAAATTTTATACGAACCAAAACTCGTTTAATAAAGTCAAATCATTAAGAGATTATAACAAAGCAAGTTTCTATATTCGGCGCCCTAGATCGATCATGAACATCCTCGATCCCGAAAACGTATCGTACACAGTTAACGGTGACGTCTGTTAGCCTCGTGAAAAAGATACCCGTTAACTGGCAAGGCGATGATCACGGGAGCGTCCTGTGTCCCTCGAAAGACACGTTACCCACTTGTCCACAATTGTCCGTATGAGCCAAAAACGTCTGTCTCGTCTCGCACCTCTCCGCGCTGTCCGAACGGCTGTAAGCTTGTCGCACACGCACTCTACTCGAGGTGTGGTCCCCACGGTCTAGCCACAACGGTCACGAGTGCATGAGACAAAGGATGTAGGAACAAGTCTTAAGGAGACTAAAATGAAGTAGCCCAGGAAATTGAAAATTGTAAGGTAGAGAAGGACTGATAACCTCTGGCATTTATTGCCCGAACAACAAACACATAGCGTGTCGAAGCAATAAATGAGGCAACGGTAGAATTTCAAAACGCAGAAACCTGAAATTCGAACGTAATAAACACGCTCCTCCTAAGGTTATAAAAGACGGTAGAATGAGGAGTAAGTTATCCAAAGCATTTTAAAGCAACCACACACCCAGACAACGAAACCTCAACACTCAAGAAAAACTAAACACCCACATATCCAGAACACAATGCCTGCTCCATCATCAGTTTTCTTTGTTGAAGGTGCCAACCTTGGCAGAAGGAACCGACTGGCCTACAGTATGGTCAATGAACGTGCCGAAGAACTACCGAACGAGCTCGGCAGGATGCCCCGACTGGTCTTCGTCGACGAGCTCTACTCATCGCGGTTCTTTGTCACTCCAATGGAAGAGGTGTTCTTCCTGGAGGATCGCGGCACTCTGAGGACTTCCTACTACGGATCGGCGAATATCGAGATGTTCTTCATCTCCGACAGGCTTCAGGAATTTAACCTGGAGTCCACTTGCCAGACTGTGGAGCAAGGTGCATACTACCAGCTTGCGATGACGGCCCAAAGCATACCCAGAATGACGCGCTTACCTCCAACTTGGCCAAAGGTACGGCTGCTGGTGTGGAACTGCAGGGGAGTTGCAAGGCGCGCTCAAGAGTTCTCACGTACGCTGAGGGACTTGAAGAACCAGTACAAACCGAATATGGTTCTTCTGACGGAGACGTAGTGGCAACCTCGGGACGATCAGGGTCTCATCCCTCTCCGATTCCCTCAAGCTAACCGGTTCGAGATTCCTGGCCAGCGCGACAGAGGTGGCATGTGGCTCTCGTGGAGCGACAGAGTCACGGTCAACATCAACAGCGATCCAAACAGCTTCCGTGTCAACGTCGTTCCGAACCGTTAAATGTATTTTCTATTTTAATAAAATATCAAAATCGTTGTAATATTTCCCTTTTTATAAAATATAAAATATCAAGAACAATGTAATGTTTCCCCTTTGTAATATCAGTATTTGCAATATTAATAATATTGTATTTTCGTTTATTTATGGCATCATTTCATCTTGTCCTTCAGCATTGTACATGTCTTGCGGTGGATCCATAATAACGCCTATATGAATGCAAACAAGTTGAAAAAACGTTTTTTTTAGAAATTATAAATCTGGAACAGGCTTATGCACAGGGAAAAATCACTTTGAGAACCCAAAGATCTGAAACCCGCTCCGCAACCAACTGTGGAAGCCCGTACCCCAATTAAATAAAAATAAAATAATTAAATGAAAAAAATTACCAAAATACTCTTGAAACCGGGGGTACAAAAACCGATGCTTCGGCATACGAACATTTTCTATGAAAATGTATTAACAACGAGATGTCATAAAAGTAAATGAGATCAACCGGCTTAACAAGTAGTAAGCCATCACGGCATCACGCCGTTATAATAATCACAAAATCAAACTCCGGCAAACCGCCGATATAAATGTAAAACATTTATGACATCTCGATTTATTACTCATGCAGCGGAAAGTGAAAGTAATAATAAAAAATCAAGGTAGAAAATAACATGCATATGGCCCTATGGATCCCACCGAGAGATGATGCACAACTACCTGCTGAAGTGTCTGTGTCTGAACTCCGAGTCGATAGTATAAGTGAGACAGCACGCTAACTAAAGTCTGAAAAACAACGGTGGCGATTATGTGAGTCGCCTATTCAGTGAACATTAAAAGTCTAAATATACATGAAAGTGAAGTCATGCTCGTAGGGTGAGTAGCTCACGAGCACAAGTACAGCATACAAGCAAATCAGAATCACACACCAACACANCTGTGGAAGCCCGTACCCCAATTAAATAAAAATAAAATAATTAAATGAAAAAAATTACCAAAATACTCTTGAAACCGGGGGTACAAAAACCGATGCTTCGGCATACGAACATTTTCTATGAAAATGTATTAACAACGAGATGTCATAAAAGTAAATGAGATCAACCGGCTTAACAAGTAGTAAGCCATCACGGCATCACGCCGTTATAATAATCACAAAATCAAACTCCGGCAAACCGCCGATATAAATGTAAAACATTTATGACATCTCGATTTATTACTCATGCAGCGGAAAGTGAAAGTAATAATAAAAAATCAAGGTAGAAAATAACATGCATATGGCCCTATGGATCCCACCGAGAGATGATGCACAACTACCTGCTGAAGTGTCTGTGTCTGAACTCCGAGTCGATAGTATAAGTGAGACAGCACGCTAACTAAAGTCTGAAAAACAACGGTGGCGATTATGTGAGTCGCCTATTCAGTGAACATTAAAAGTCTAAATATACATGAAAGTGAAGTCATGCTCGTAGGGTGAGTAGCTCACGAGCACAAGTACAGCATACAAGCAAATCAGAATCACACACCAACACATAAACATCTTATTGTAATATTGTTCTTATTATTTAGATTTAATGCAATATTTTAATTATTATAATTATTATTTTTATCATTATGGGCCCTCTACTGTGAGTCAAGTCTTGGTAGCGCATCTGATCAGATCAGGGTGTGAAACCCAAATGTCGAACCTCAGAAGGGGTAGATTCTGAGGCCAAAAACCACTGATAAATCTCGAGTGGCCGCTAGCTACCTGAGGGTGCACTCAGACACACCTAACCGTTGCAAGTCTTCCAGGGGTGCACCTACATCCCTTGGGCATGCTAAACAGCATAATGTGACCCGAGGGTACCCAACCCTCCCTCGGGGCTACCAACCGACACCACAGTAGAATTTAGTATTTTATTCTTAATTACACTTTTACATTTCTGTTGAAGTACGTTATGTCTTTCAGGGAAGTGTGAATTGTAAGTGTCCCTGTTTCATCCGGGCCTGCGGCCCATATTACATGTTATATTTCACAACAGTGTTTCATATAGAAATTAGGCATGTGAGAACAATCAGATATACAATTCCAATCATCGCATGTAGCAACCAAGGCAAGTAAACAAACAAACCACACCAACATGCATTCACAAAACATATATATAAAGACTTGTAATGTCACCTCAAAAATGCAGCTTATGACTTCTTCCCGATCCGAGTCTACAGCTCCCGAGGTATCTCCCGTNCAGTGTTTCATATAGAAATTAGGCATGTGAGAACAATCAGATATACAATTCCAATCATCGCATGTAGCAACCAAGGCAAGTAAACAAACAAACCACACCAACATGCATTCACAAAACATATATATAAAGACTTGTAATGTCACCTCAAAAATGCAGCTTATGACTTCTTCCCGATCCGAGTCTACAGCTCCCGAGGTATCTCCCGTGCCTGAATACCGGTACATAATATAATCACTAAACTAATTTTAGGAGTAAAAACGTGTATGTACGCTAAGATATGCTCTAATCGAGTAACTCCCGACCCTAACTATCAAATTATAAGATTTCCGGGTCTAAGTCCAAAAGGATATTTTCTTCTTCTATAACTCCAATGATTAGGGATCTAAGGTTCATCGTTTTAAGTTCATTAACGGTTCTTGGGCCTAAAGCCCACTAAATCCTTAATCACAAATTCCGGGCCGTGGGCCCACTTCCTTAAGTCCATATTTACCGATTATGAAATTGGGCTTCGAGTCTGTTTTTAAGTCTGTACTTTAATTATCCATGATTGGGCCTTAAGTCCGTATTTTAAGTCCGTATAAAACATTTTAAACTCCAAAATGAGGTTATCGGGCTTGGGCTCGGTTTTTCCTAAAACCGTTCTAAAACCATCCCGAGCCCAAGGTTAATCGGCCTAAATTCTCTACGTGTCGGTGAGTTCTCCCGGCCACACACTCTAACTCTCCACTCTCGGTAAACCACAATTCACGTTATATATACGTTCATATAAATATGTATTTCGATAAATAATTCAAAATTCGTATACAAGACAAAACTGAGACAAAACAAAAGTAATTACCGTCAAACAGTTATACAACGAGAAATATACTCCGCTGGTCAGAACCCGAGCCTTCGCCGGAAAATTCCTGAGCCCTCGCCGGAACAGTGCGCGCTCGCCGGATTTCGGTCACCTCGCCAGAATTTCGCCGGAGTCCAAAAACTAACCAACAAGCAACTGCCATCCCCAAACAACGTCATCCATCAACTAATTCAACCATAGAATTTCTAGACGAATTGAAGAAAAAAAAGAAGAACTAACATTGGAATTGCTCACCCGTAATTACAGTTCACGCCGAATCTGCCCACTGCCGAAATCAAGGCCTGTGAACGGCAGCAACCCGAACACGCACCCACGGCCACACCAGACACATCGCCGTCCACCCCACGCACACAAACAACAGCCAACAACCACCATCCAAAATGAAAACCCAAGTCGTCCGCCACCGCCCACAACAAGCCGACAGCCAGCAGCACAACCCAATTAGACACAACCCGGGAAAACAAAAACGATTAGAGGAAGGGAAGAGTAGGGTCAGTGGCTTACCAACACAGTGACGACACGCAACGGCGACACCCGAGCTCGACCCACGAGTTCTCCGTCCAGTGGGTCCTCGATTGGTGTTTCTGCCTCGACCTTGATGCAGCAAAGAGTCGTCTCCCTGGCTCGTGGGTTAGTGAGCTCGAAGGAGGAAGGAGAGGAATAGGTGATGGCGTCGACGGCTTTGTGAGGGGAAGGAGAGAAGACGAGATGGAGGGGTGATGGGTTTTGGGGGCTAACACTCAGAGAAGGGAAAAGGAAGAGATAGGAGAAGAAAAGAGGTGAAGATGGTGGGGAATCATTCCGTTGAAGGAGGTGGTGGGAGATATGGCCGTTGAGGGTGGCGGCGGCAAGTGGAGAAGAAACGGGCAGAAGAAAAAGAAAAGTGGAGAAGAAGAGAAGAAAGAGGAGAAGGAAAGGGGGTTTTAGGGTTGGTCGGCTCAGCCCCGAAACGACGTCGTTTTGGGCTGAGGCGCGGTCAACCCACTTCAGTCAACGCGCGTTTTTTTTTAATTTTACCGCAAAACGACGTAGTTTGGATTAAAACTATGATAAACGTCGTGTTTCGTCCCGAAACACGGTTTGGGTCCGACGAAGCTCAAAAGCGACATATTACCGCTTAAAATTAATAAATCCAAAGGGAATTAAATTAATTTTATTTCCATTACCGAAATTCGGAGTTTTTCTTTATAAATCCGAAAACGGAAAACCGGGGCGTTACAACTGGAAACGCAAGGCACCAGAGGACAACCCGTTGTCTCCAATCCAGAAGTCTACTCGGCGTAACCATACTGGCTTAATGAATACAGTGGCGGAGCTAGTTATGGAGTTGCACGATGCCTCTGTAATAACCGCCTCTGCCTCCAAGTCTAGTGGGAAGCATTTGGCAACAAAGAACAAGGTCAGTTACCAACCCACTATAGTGGAGCTGATACAGGCATTCGAAATGGAGAGGGAAGTGTGTACCCCCATCCATGGTGGAGTGAAAGTGCAGCACTCAAGGGACCTTAGGGCTGACCCCCTTACCGTCACGGAGCGATCCCATTGTTCGGTAGTCTAGTATTCTTTTAGGAGGGTTACGAGAATACTTGGGTTTTTTTTTTGTCGCAATTACTGCGAGGAGTATCTACCATCCTTTTGTTTACACAAGAAGGTACTCCAAACTTTTTTGTTTGGTCTTATTCTGACCTTGCAGGCAGCATGTTCTTCCTTGGAGGAAGATGATCAATTATGGCAAAATCATATGTGCAGCTGGTTGGGTGGGCTCTCGGAGCCATTGCGAAGTTTGTCTCGTGGAAAACATGGACCGGCTGTCGTCCTCTTCCCTAATATCTGGTGAAATTTTCAAGTGCCTAGCACTAGAGTGATTTATTCCCCCGTTACGAGATGTGCCACCACTCATTGCAAGCATGCACCCCGGAGACAAGTCTTGGTTCTACCTTCATCAGTCAAATTCATGTTGGAAAATATAGCTTGAGACGTGTTGAAGAACACTGTCCTCAAGAGAATTTATTTCGCCTCTGCGAAATATCCCCAGGATAGAACAAGCCCTTCTGCCCATATTAGGTAGGATACCAGAATTGCCAAGGAAAATTCTTTAACCCAGTAAAGTGGAGAGAAATGATAAAAACATCTGTAAAGTAAGGAGGAAAGCTTGTGGTAAAGTGTAACCACACAAAATGGGAGAGAGTTTGTAAAATAAGATTTATGATTGTGTCATTTTTTGTACAAATGATATTTGGGTATTTATAGATATCAAAAAGTCTATTGGGTGGAGAGAAGAAATCACTCTTCATAAAAAAAAACATAATGATATGGTTATTAGGATATATCTTTTGGTAACATTGTACCACTTTACTTCAGACAAGACTTTCTAGAGAATAGTTTAATTTGGAAAATAAATTTCTTTTTGAAATGCTCTAAACTTTCCAACAATTCATACTTTCCATCACTGATAATTTTCGTTGTGAACACATGTTTGTTGTTATTTGTTTAATTTTGTTATGTCGTTTGTTTAACTCTTCCATTGTAAACAGGGGTTGGTAACATGGTGTTTTAATTGGAATGGGATGTGTCGGATCCCATCCCAAACACCATATTGCTTATTATAACCACTGTTCTGACAGTCAATGTGTATGTAATGTATGCTACTTATGTCCTTTATGAGTAATGCAATGTTTTTCGACAAAAAAAAAAGTCTCCACCCACATATTTTCCAGAAAAATTATGGAGAAGTTATCAAGCCTAAGATTACTCAAAATTAATTATGTTTAAGTTTGGAGTATTCATGAGCTCTAACAAAAAAAAAGTTTGCGGTATATATTGGTGATGTTATTAAATATAAAAAATTTATCAAAATAGATTTGGTATTACTGTGAGCACTCTTTAAAATTATTTTTTGTTTCCATTTATAATGCTCGGACTAAAGGGTTATTTTCAAGAAGAGGCTACAAATTATCTCATGATCATTTAGGCTCTCATTTATGAATATTTTATTTTCTGGTGCAAAATTAGGTGTTTATAGTTGCAGATATTTCAAGTGATGATTAGTAGCATTTAAAAGCAACATTTCTGAAAGGTTTTAACTTTTAAAGCTCCTAAGCGAGTGTATGAAAATTGTGTTATTGATAGTAGTCCCACCTCACAAAGGTGACGCATCGAGCCATGGAGAGAGATTAGTCCGGTAGTCGACTGGGATATTCTTCTAGCATAAAAAAAACTTTTAAAACCCAAAACTAGTTACACTAAGAAAAAGAATTGGGCTTTTAAAAAACAACTAATTTTGCTTCTTTTTTAGAGGCAGTTAGAATTTTGAATTGAATGCTTCTTTTTTTAGGTAGTTATAATTTTGCTTTTAAAAAACACCTACTTTTTGTAAAATCTACCCAATAGAAAACAACCAATCTAATATATACATTACCTTAGAAGTATTTTGAGCTGCCTTTCCAACAAAAATAAAGTCAGCCAAAAGCACACAAAATCAAAACACAACATGCTTTATAAATTACTGGACACCTTAAGAAAAACGTTTTGGGTTGTCCAATAAATGTGTCCCATTTATAAGCTACAAACCTTACTTCCAACAATTGATGTTTCAAAGTGCTCAAATTTTCTTTTGGGGACAACGACATATCATTAGCTTCATCTATCAAACTCCTAACCATGGTATGGTATCAATATCATCATACCTCGAGTCCTATAATGGTGACAATATTATGGACCCCAAGCCTGATAACTAACATGATCGTGTATATTGGACAAAAAAAAAAACATGATCGTGTATATATCATACTTACTATAAAATCCTATATTAATGTTATATAATCCACATAATTAGACAAAAATTGGTTCTCTCCCTGGGATTGCTCCAATAATGGGAGGCTACTCTATATAATAAATCTCGCAGTGAGTAATTATAGATTTGTCGGCTTTTAAAAACTTTAAGAGAGAGCTCATGTTGGATACGAAGATATGAAAATTAGAAAAAAAATATTACTTATTTTTGCTGAGGATAATAATGCAAATAACTGAGCAAACCGTTTATAAAGACCATAAACGCTTGCCATTTATAAGGTAGAGGATAAAAACCTGCAAAAAAGCATTCCCAAAAGAAATTAAAGGGTACAGTTGGTACCCAACTTTCTTACATTGGGTCAATCGTATACCTACAACTTTTCTCGAGACATTTACGTACCTGGAGTTTTTGCGGAAGGTCAGTCATGGGTCTCGGGCAGGGCATGTGCTGACCTGGTTTCTACCCGATTTTGGACTGCTGCCCGTAGCTCAAAACGACATAGTATCATCACAATACGACGTCGTTTAGCGTCCATGTGGCAGGTGTAGATCCCACCTATTTTCTCATTTGGCTTCCCTCCCGGTTATGTCTTGGTTTGAGAGGTTCAACCCTACTCAACCGACACACTACCATAATTAAACACTGCATGCTCTTTTTTTCTCCAGAAAAATTATTTTTGCTTCATCATAATAATAAAAACAAGAAAAGGAAATACATTGACAATTCCATGCCCCATCTCCCAAAAAAAGGCACCGACGACCAAAAAGTACATTGACAATTCCATACCCCATCCCCCAAAAAAGGCACTTACGACCAAAAATTCGACGGCAATAACTCCAGTTTTGTCTATCCTTTGCTCTATGTCTTTCTAAAATTTACCAATTTACAAATATTTCAATCAAGTAAAAACAACATTCAAAATCTAAAATCCATTCCCTCCCCCTTCCCTAGCCCCTCTTACCCTGCCGTCGAGTGACGCCCATATGCGAGAGGGAGAGAGCAGGTCTTGGTCGTCGGAGGACATGGAAGGAGAGGTTCTTCTCGGCCATCTGTCGACCCGATGCGGCGCAGCTGCTTTCTTCAACAAAAGGACTTCGCGAGCGATTCGCTGGTGGCCATGGTTTCCTCCCCTATGACCACTAAGGTGGTGGAGTGCCACACAGTCTACACCAGCAACGACTGTGGGGAGTTGAGGCAGAGAAATGTTGCCTCTAGTTTTTTTTTTTTTAAAAAGCAATTCCTCCATTGCCGCCCTCACCAACCTCTCAATAGTTATGGTGGTGAATTCGAATTTGGGTTGTGGGTGTTGATGTAATTGGATTTGGGTGAGGGGTGGGGCATGAGCGATTGGTGGTGGTGGTGGTGGTGGTGTATAGACAAATAAGTTTTGGATACTGTAGGGATTTGATGCGTATGGGTGCTTGGTGATTGGTTTTGGTGGTTGTGGTGGTGGTGATGGTGATTGTGGAGTGGTGGCGTAAGGGCTGAATTCTATGGTGGTAGAAAGAAAGAAGTGGTTGGAGAGGATGATGAGGCCGGTGGCAGAGGCGGGGAGGAGGGATTTGATGGCAGAGTTTATTGGGTTGTTGTTGAGGAGGTGGTGCTGGCTAAGGTGGACATTCATGGTTGCAGGAAGAAAAAGGGATGGAGAAGGTGGTGGAGTGTTTTTTTCCACCCACGGCGGCGATGGAGGTCGTGGGAGGGATTAGAGAAATTATGTTTTTCAATTTTACTTTAAATGGGGCTCTTTTTGGTAGAAAAAAATCAAGATGGAGAGTGGCATTTTCTTGTATATATCACATAGATTCCACTACTATAGTAATTTGATAATAAGTTGATTTATCCGTTAATATCTGGATGCATTTATTTTAAATTATTTTTCTCCAATCCATCCGGATGTATTATTTTTTTTTATAAATAGTGTAAGCAATCAAAAGATAATATCATTATCTGATAGTGTAAGCTATTAATAAATTTTTTATATCATTATTTGATTATTAAGAGGAAATATAATTTTTAAAACTGTGCACTTCCATTTAGTTTGATCGTGGCAGTTGTTTTTTTTAAAAAAAATCGGATAAAGCTTTTATAATTTGGTTTGTTTGACAGGAAACTTGGAGAGTTATATAAAAATTCAAAAGTAGAAACTTGATTAATAATTTCTTGGGCTTTAGTTGTTGAATTCCAAAAATTATTAATTTGTATATTTATTAATTAATAATAAGTAATTATGGCATTTTTGGTTTCCTATATATGGTATAGAAAAATTAACATTTAGTGAACTTGGTATATTGGGTCATTTAACTCTTCGGTTCAACCTCTCAAATAAGGTAAGAACCGGGACAATGGTGAGACCCACACCTGCCACATGGACGCTAAATGATGTCGTTTTGAGCCACGGGCAGCAGTCCAAAATCGGGCAGAAACCACGTCAGTACATGCCCCGCCCGAGACTCATGACTGGCTTACCCGCTAAAACGCCAGGTACATAAATGTCCCCAGAAAAATTGTAGGTACACGATTGACCCAACTTAAAAAAGTTGGGTACCAATTGTACCAAAAACCCGAAATTAAACGAGTAGAAGAAGTAAGCAGGGCTCAATTATTGGATTAAAAATAGAGATGTAAGCGGAAAATGCAATTACATAACAGTACAAATTATGGTCCTTTGTAGCCAAAAAAAATGCAATAAACACTGTGACAACAGTTAAAAACCGGAACAAGTAGATTTTTGGTCCCTGTACTGCCTTCGATTTTAAAATGTCAGCCCTGTACTAAAATTTTATGGATTTTGGTCCTCGTACTACCTCAAATATATGGTTTTTGGTACTTCCGGACAACCGTCGGAGACACGTGTCACCATATTATTCGCCCACGTCTTTATGTGGGCCCCACCGACCCAGATCAACTAGAAAAAACAATCCGTTCGCAATGCCCAGGTCGACCCGGGTCGGTGGAGCCCACATGAAGACGTGGACGAATAATATGGTGACACGTGTCTCCGACGGTCGCCCGGTGGCTGAAAGTACTAAAAACCATATATTTGAGGTAGTATAAAGACCAAAATCTACAAAATTTTAGTACAAGGTTGACATTTCAAAATCAAGGGCAATATAGGGACTAAAAATCCACTTGTTCCGTTAAAAAACATGGGCTTTGAATAAAGGACTGGAAGGTCCTAGAGATTGGCCCCATCACGTTCAGAGACAATACGAAGCCTTATTTTTTTTTTTTTTTTTTTGATAATGAATACGAAGCCTTATTATGTGGTTTCAAACTCGGACTGGCTGACTGGTCGAACCCGACTAATTATGACTCGGAAAGTTTTCTGGATTAATACTTTATTGGTAAGATTTCCAGCTAAACCCGGACTTGACCACAATTAAACTGGAAAAATTGGGACCCAATGACTTAATCGGATTGATCAGCAATCTAGGTTCAACAACGTTGCAAGACAATGGTAGCAATAGAGACCAATATTGGTAGAATTTGGGGGAGAAATTTTTTATTTTTTCTTTAAATTCAAGATTGGGAGAGAAATTTTAGCTCATAGGTAATTGGGAAATTTTTGTCAATGGAAAAATTACCACATGTTGGATCGTTATTTTTGTGGGGCACAAAAGAGAAAAGAAAGAAAATAAATGTTTGGCATCTTGTCTTGATTTGACCATACACTGCCCATGAGGGGCTTGCTTTGCTTTACCTTTTCTTTCTGTTTTCCTTTTCCTATGTGTTGTTCTCAAGCTAACAAATGAAATAGGTCAAATCCAGGGTTCCTTTGTAGGGTACTAGAACCTGAATGAAAAGACTAGAGGGACCGTGACACATGCACCAGGCTTTCTTTGTTTTTTCTTTTTGACAAAATGAAATTCTATTGAATCAGGTCCTTATACAGGAGAGAGTGAAGCAACAGCGGGGGATGCCACCACCAGTACAGGAATAAATTCTTCAAGCTTGCTACACCATTTGCTTGTCTAGTAGTATAAGAAAAAAAAACAAAGATTTGATCAAACCACGCAGCAAGATTCTATATATCTCTTTGAAGCTCATGATTCCTTTTTCTTTTGGCCTGAGACCGGGGAGAAGTAGTATTACTATGATCAAATTATAGTTACAAAAAAATTTTGGGAATCAATCCAAACAACGCGGCAAGATGCTTATGATTATTTGGTGGAATTTCTTTTGGTTTTCCATTCAGTAGAGTTTTACCCCGATTAATTTGAATTCAACTTAAATTGTGCACCTATGATGGGTGAGTCATGAGCGGAACAAGTCGCTTCTTTGATGTAACACCAAACCAACTGCACGGGGAGTTCTAGATGCTAGTTAATTTTCGCTCAATAGCGTGACTACATAGCGTCAAGCGCCTGTGCAGTGCAGTAGTGGGGGAATCCTTGACACAGTCCAAGGCATTCCCGGTTGGATCCAGGTTGTGGGTGAGGTAGGGTTTAGGTATATATGCAATAGCATAAAAAAATCAGATTACATTGCGAAAATTGAACCGGCTAATTATTTCTTCCTTGGATTACAGTGCAATTTGGTGACAGTTTAAGTAGGAATTTTAAACAACACTAGTTCCACTTCTACTGGGAATTCAAAAGGAAGCTAGCTTTGCTAGTAATGTCATACACTTTGCTGGTTCCAGGTAGTGAAGGTGGACTTACTGGCATGGGAATTCCTAACAGCATTTCCATCTTAACATTTTTGTTAGGATTTCTGGTATAGTTTGGTAATACTAATGATTGTTTGTGACGACTAGATTGGGGTTAATGGTATAAAGACCACTAGCACCAACTCTAGCTCCATCAATTTCTTTTATGGGATACAAAAGAAAGCCAAGCAGACCCGATATTATAACCACTTTAGCTTACTTGAAACCACCAGACTAGGGAGATAAGGTGAACCATAGCTAATTTGAAGAACAAACTGCTAAAAGACTCAAATTTTTGTTAAGATTCAGGCAAAAGCTTCTTTCTAGATTCCATCTTTACCTAACCATAATTCCAACTATAAAATAATGAACGTGAAAAAATTTTATATAATAACATCAACTTAACCAAATGCTCATGCCAAGCAATTCTTACATATCCAAATGCAAATCAAATGAGACAATGCAGAGGCCATCGTTACATATCCAAAATCCATGTTCAATACATCTGCTTACCCATCTCAGATAAGTTCATGTATAAACACAAGAAACACTCCAAAAATGAGCATCTTCTCCTCTAAAATTAAGCCTCTATAAAAGATCTTCTGTTACAGTCTGCAATACAAACTTGATTTTATATAATTATTCTAGCCATCAGATAAATCACTATCTCTCACGATATTATCATGTTATTATTTGAGACATATGGAAGACACTGTAGAATATGGCAATCTCAACCAAAACACACAGGTTAATTTACAAAATCAAATTTAGACAAAACATATTACCTCTGTAATGCCTAGCAACTCCATTACTCTGCTCAAGAACCCTGTTCCACTTCCATCATACAAAAAACACCACCAAAACTTTCCTGAATGCTTTTGCTCATCCTGGTGAATTGTGAACCCACCCTTCAGCTTAAAAAATGTGGATAAAGTGGATTTATATCTTGGCGGCTGCTGCTGCTTGGGAGAGTGAGTACGGAAAGTGAGAGTTTGTTGATTTGTATAATGTACTAACGCTCAGTCGATCACTGTGATCTTTCTTTTCCCAAAATCCTGGTGTAATTGTTTCATGTTTTATATGGTGTGTGCAGCTTGTACCCTACTCATTTTGCTTGTCAAGTCCATAACCATTTTTTAGTTCATCAGGGATTCTTAAATCATTAGACCTGAGATATCATTAAGGTAATAAAGCCAGATCATCAATTTTCCATTCATTAGTCAGCTGACATCGCAAGACCAATTCCATCATTGACATTCCAGTGGAAAAGCCATAAAACCTTGCAGGAAACTTACAGGAACGACATATTTCTACAGAACTAGCTCTACTACAACATTAGCATTCACTTGCATGCAAGCACTAATCAAGTCTAGAATAAATGAGAGCCCTTGAATGATTAGTTCGTCTGGCATGATAAACTACAAGCCATGATACACAGGGCAGAAAGTAAGAGCACAGAGCTAGTAGCAAATCCGATTAGCGAATACAATCCAAGAATCACGTAATGAAATGCAGAGAATAAATGGAGCTTAGAGACTTGAATGGATGCAATGATATGGTCCTGAGCATCTTCAAAGCGATCAGATGTAGCTTTGAGCTAGACTAGAAGTAGGCAGTCCCTAGGAAGACAATTTGGTCGGCAATGTCAACATCTTAAGTTTGGGTAGCCAAAAACTCAGCAAACTTGGTGACACAGAGAGGATTGCTCTGCACATTCTCATTCTCAGCAACCATAGAGTGAGGTGCTCAACTTTTTCGGCCATTTAAGGGAGGGGAACATCTTGCTTGACTTTGCTTGATCGGTTTAAACTGGTTCTCTAGGGAAAAAAGAGGGAAAAATAGCAGAAGCTTTAATCTTTCTCACTCTTGGTGGTTTGAGAAAAACTCCTAACCAGCTTTGTCTGCAGAAGGGACATGCAATTAGAATCTTTAATTGGAAACAACAATTTATCAACAGTAATGCTCAGCAAGATCTTTAATTGCGCCCTACACTGAGCACAGCAGAGAAAGTACCGTTCTTCACAGAGGTTCAGCCAGAATTTTCTGCTTCAGGCGATAGAAACTGTAATCACACTCTTTATTTGCTTGGTCTGTCGTCTGTTTGATTGTTTTTCATTCCTGATCTCTTCTGATTTGTAACAGACGATTTCTGAAACGAAAAAACTCAAAAAAGCCACCCTTGCACAGTTCTCAAAACCAGACAAGTCGGCCAAGCTCTAAGCTTATCAAACCGAAACCGTTGCTTCACGTGATTCCCATAATCAAGTGAGAAGCCACGGTTTGACAAATTTAGAGCATGGGCCTGTGTCTCCTTCAAGGTGACACAGTGACCAGAAACATTCTGGAAGGGATTGGGATGTGATATCTAGGCAGCAATACCTGTTGATGCACGAATTCTTTAAGAATGATATCATTATGCAGATAAATCTTGAAGATAGACTCAAGCAGCAGAAAACTAATGCACACTAAACTTACTTACATAATCAGTAACAGAAGTCCCAACAAGTTCAAAGAATTCCCGCTTTGATAGATCCGTTACTCTATCTGTTCTTTCTTGCACCTGGCGTTTAAGTTCATCCTGCCGCGATCTGAATGAACTTTTCAGTAAAGCAACCTTCTCTAACCAATTGGCAATCTCAACCAAAACTCTGTTTGATGCCTAGCAACTCCATTTCTCTCCTAAAATATTTAGACATATGGAAGACACTGTAAGAATATGGCAATCTCAACCAAAACACACAGGTTAATTCACAAAATCAAATTTAGACAAAAACATATTACCTGTGTAATGTCTAGCAGCTCCATTCCTCTGCTCAAGAGCCCTGTTTCACTTCCACAACATAAAAAAACACCACCAAAGCTTCCCTATTTGCTCTTGCTCATCCTGGTGAATTGTGAACCTTTCAGCTTAAAAATGTGGATAATGACGGCTACTTGAGGAGAGAATGAGAGCTTGTTCATTTTATAGGTCCAGGGGTTCTGACTTTTGAGGTCTTATCACACCACTAGATGTAGCAGCTGGGCTTCTACATGCTTAAATCCAAATGCAAAGAGTGAACTAACCATCGAGAAGGCCGTTATAACATCGAACATGATGGGGTATAAGAAAAGCAAAGCTTTAGCATTTAACAATTTGTGATGTCATTTTGTAAGAAAACTAAAGATATTGAAGCATGGTATTTCACTTTTACGATTCGCGAGTATTTTCTTTAATATTTTTAAAAAATTGTATTAGTTATCTGCTATTAGAATTTGGACAAATAATATATTTCGGATATGTACTCTTTTTACCAATCAAAAAAAGTTAAAGGGTTTAGACTATCCCACGCTCACTCCATAATCTTTCTTTTGCAAAATTGGGATATGGGATTGGCAAAATTGGGGATTGAATTGGATTGGTCTTTTGCCATTAATTCAATCCGTTTAATCTTTTTCGTGGTTGTCATTTATGTTTATACAGTCAGTTGTAACCGGACTTTACGTTTAATTTAATATAACTATGTTTCCTGACAAAAAAAATTATATGGTGTGTGCAGCTTCTACCCAACTCATTTTGCTTGTCAAGATCACTGAAGTCCATAACCATTTTTTAGTTCATCAGGGATGCTTGGATCATTAGACCTGAGATATCATTAAGGTAAAAACATGAGATCATTAATTTGTCACTAGTCATGTGACATCGCAAAACCAATGCCAATGGGTTAAGTACCTTTTTAGGCCCTGAGTTTCGCGTTTGTCCCGTTTGTATCTGTCCCTTTTGTATACCTCGTGTTTAGAATTCTGTCCTTTTTCTGTACCTCGGGCAGCCCGGGCGATGACGTGGCCATCTGCCCGGGTCCAATTGCCACGCGTCGGAATGTTATTGGTACCACGTGGTGAAAATGGTGGGACCCACCTATTTTTCCAGAGTTTTAATTTCAAAAAACTCCAAAAATTATTATCCAATTTTTAAATCAAAATACCGGTTGGTTAGCCCAATTTTATTCCCGGTTTCCCCGATACGGTTTGAGTTAGGAAAAAAACCTACCTGCATCAATTTAACTTTTAACTCCTCATTTTATTTTCGTTTCCTATTCTTTTTTTTGTCTCTTTTGTTTATTTTTCTCTTTTTTTTTTTCTCTTCTCCTTCCTCCGCAGTCCCCACTCACCCGTCACCCACGCCAACAACACCCGGAGAAGATGAATGCAGCCACCGGCGACAGACGCCGCCGTCGCAGATCGAGGCGGGAGCAGCAGCCACCAAAACTGTTGCTCAGACCACCCGAGTCACAGCAGCGTCAGCTGCCCCGGCGAGGTTGCCTCCTCCAGAACCACCGTCTGCGGCTTCGGCCAGCGGCTTAGATCCCACACAGGGAGGATGAGGAGCCGTCGCCGTCAAATCCAACATCCCCGATCAAACCTCGCATCTCTCGTCCACCATAAAGCAACAGACCATCAACACAGTTAACAACATACAACAATCAAACACGAATAGCTCGTTTTAACTCTTCAATTTGGAGAAAATTAAAGACATGGGAAGGAAAGGAGGTGGCCGACGTGACCCACCCACGGCGGCGCGAGGCGGCTTGCCCGATTCTCTGCTGCCTGGTCTCGGTGGCGATCGGGATCTTAGCAGTAGTGACCTCTGGTGCTTGATCCACTAAGCGGCAGCAGCTGCTGCTCCGACTCCGGCGGCGGCTTTATTCATGGGAGGCAGAGAGATTTCGGACGTGGAGGGCGACCTCGACCCTTACAACGCCGACATCGACATGTCCTCTGCCGATGAAGACGCCAACAACGACGTTGGCAACGACGCTGCTTCCGTTGCAAGTTCGAAGGGACTTTTGAGATGGAGGGGAAAGGGAGAGAGTTGAGAGATGATTGAGGAAGAAATTAGGAGAATTGAGGGAGAATGAAAAGGGAGAAGTGATACGAAAGTGTGGGTGACGCGTGAGTGGGGAGGAAGGAGAAGAGAAAAAAAGAGAGATAAAAAAAGAAAAAAGACAAAAAAGAAAAAAAAACGGGAATATTTTTTTTTTTTAAAAGGGAGTAAAATCAGGAGTTAAAATTGATGTGGGTGGGTATTTTTCTAACTCGGACCGTATTGGGTAAACCGGGAGTAAAATCGGGTCAACCAGCGGGTTTTTCAATTTAAAATTTGGACAATAATTTTTGGAATTTTTGAAAATTAAAACTCTAGAAAAATAGGAGGGTCTCACCATTTTCACCACGTGGTACCAATAAAACTCCGACGCGTGGCAATTGGACCCGGGCAGATGGCTACGTCATCGCCCAGGCTGCCCGAGGTACAGAAAAAGGACAGAATTCTAAATACGGGGTATACAAAAGGGACAGAAAAACTCCCGGATATACAAACGGGACAAACACGAAACTCGGGGCCTAAAAAGGTGCTTAACCCCCAATGCCAATCAATGACAGCACAGTGGAAAAACCATAAAAGCATCTTGGAAACTTACAAGAACGCCATATATTCCACACAACTAGTTCTAGTACACGATTAACCTTTGCTTCCACTCAAGCACAAAGTCAAGCCAGCATAAATGAGAGCCCTCAAATTATTAGTTCGTCTGGCTCGCCAAACCACAAGCCAATGAATGATATACAGGGCAGAGAGTAAGAGCATAGAGCTAATAGCAAATACAATTAGCTAATACAATCAGAGAATTAAGTAATAATGAAATGCAGAAAATAATTGGAGCTCAGAGATTGGAATGGATGCAGTGCTATGGTCTTGAGCATCTTCAAAGTGCTCAGATGTAGCAGTCCCCAGGAAGACAATGTGATCGGTAATGTCAACATCATAAGTTTGAGTAGCCAAAAACCCAGCAAACTTGGTGACATAGAGAGCATAGACAGCATTGCTCTGCACATCCTCATTCTCAGCAACCATAGAGCGAGGTGCTCAACTTTTTCATCCATTTAAGAGAGGGGAACATCTTGCTTGACTTTGCTTTTGCTTGATCAGCTTAGTTTAAACATGTTCTCTTTTGTGGCAATGTGTTGCCACTTGCCACCCCAAACACAAAATATATACATCTTCTAGATATTTTGTGGGATGATCTAAAGTCTAAACGAGGGATTATACATTTTGCCAAATCAATGCTCGGAGAAATTCAGGTGAAGAGCATTTCTGGTTGAGGGGTACCCGAGACAAAAGTAGAACACAGGATCGAAGACAGGCAAATTTAATGAGACGTTATGGAAAAATTAAAGCACCCCTAATGATAAACTCGATGACTGTAATTTCTATGCCTAAGAAAGAATGAATAAGGGTTAAGTAATTGACTTTCATGTTTATGCGGTTTGAGTGTAGAAAAGCACTCTTCAACACGATATGTGAAAAGGTCTTAGGCATGGTAAATAGAACTGTGACGGCATGTTCCCCAAATAGTCTAATGATTCTTATGCCATCAGAAGCACATAGCACAACAACTAGATGGGGATTCAGCAAAGGATGATACCATTTAAGCCACTCCTGACGATAGACTTTGTTATTTCAATTTCTACGCCTAAAGATTGAATCAACAACTTCAAACAATTGACCTTTATTATCTGCAGTTTGACTATAAAATAAAACTAATCATCAAGTGAAAAAGGTCTTAGATATGGTAAGCAAAACTGTTAAGGCATGCTCCCTTTCCTATCCATCAAAATCACATAGTACAACTAAATGTTAAAATGTATGTACTTCAGGATCGTGGTCTTGCTCAATGTCAGTCAACTGCATGCTGCTTTCCCTCGAGAATTAATATCGCACAAACTTAGATATCACAGAAAAAAAAAAAGTTCGTGCAACTAAGGCAAAATTGCATGTACTTCTTCTACCACGTGTCCTAAATTATATAACAGGTCCTAATATATCAGACAACATACCCTTAATTTTACCACAGGTCCTCCTAAATTATACAAACATTTCACCAACTATCTCCAAAGATCGCCTCTAATTAAATAAACAAACTTTGGTGTAGCGATACAACATGTCTCAAATTATAGGGCTTGTGCACAATGATGAATGAGAAATTTCGACAAAAAAAAAATGATGAGTGAAAAATTCTCTTTTCATAGGTCACTTAATAAGCATTCTTTGCAGAAATATAGAAGCATCAGATTTCTTAATTTATCCCCAGCGCTAAACAAATCTCGTCAAGGGGGAAAACTGCTTTGGAGGACACAAAATAAGAATCTTCAATTTATCAACAATGATGGCTCTACCGGATGTTAATGTTGCTGTTGACTTGGAATTCTTCCAGGGAACAAAGTAAGAGGCAAAGAGGAAGAAAAAAAAAAAGAAGACACAAGCTTTACTCTTCCTCACCCTTGATGTGAGTAAAACTCTGCTGCGTGTGCTGCAGTTGGAGGACAGGCGATTAGAATCTAAACACTTGAGAATCTTTAATTAGAAACAACAATTTCTAACCACATATAACCCCGACCCTCCTCTCACCCAAATCAATGGTAAATCTTTATTAAAAAGAACAATTTCTCAACACACATAACCCCTACCCTCCTCTCACCCAAATCAATCACCAGACACCCCTCTCCTCTTCTCACCGACCATAACCAAAACCCACTAACCAAACGGTCCTCACCCTCTCACAATATCTTCTCTCACCCACAAAACATACAAACACCATCACCATGGACCCAACCACGAACATCTGGGCCTCCTAGCCATGGCCACCACCGGCCACCAATGACCCAATAATAGCACTCCCACCCAACCAGCCTCGATAACACTGCCCACCCCTTCACCTAACCACAAACCTACTCCCTCGATGGCAACCTCCGCAACCCAACAAGCCACGGCCACCCATTCATCAACCTCCTCAGCATCATCAGCTGAATCGCAATCTCCGACTTCTACCCACGGATACCACCGGCCACCCCTGATCCAGACCCAATAATAGCACTCCCGATAACACTCCCACATCTCCACCCACCCACAGCAGCAACCAGGCCACAGCCACCAATTCATCAACCTCAGATCATCATCAGCCCGTTAGCTCATGAGCACCAGGTTGCAAAGGAAAGGGCAAAGACAAAAGGGCAAAAAACAAACCACCAACTTTGTTTCTTCTCGCCCTGCAGCTTTGCCTACAGGAGGGACACACAATTAGAATCTTTTACGATGAGAATCTTTAATTGGAACAACAAATCTATCAACAATGATGGTCATGGTCAGGGTTATCACTCCCAAAGCCGGGATCTAGGCAGAAATAACCATTGACACATGAATTCATAAAGGATTGTAGATCAGGAAATGATTATGATAATAAAATCAACCAAAACAAACAAATTATATTACCTGTGTGTAATGCCCAGCAACTCCATTTCTCACTTAGAAGAGAATATAAACCAACCAGCACATAAAAAACACAAAAGAGCAGAAAGAGATTCGGAAGGAGAAGAAAACATAAAAAGTGACACAACTGGAGAGAGAATGAGAGGGGAAAGGTGAGAGTTTTGGTTATTTATTGGTCTAGGGTTTCAACTTTAGAGGTCTTTGTTATAAAATAAAGTATAAATACAATATGAATATTATTTGTACCATATACATATACATATCTCATGTTTTATATATATATATGTATATTAAATGAAAGGGTGTAAAATGAAAAATGAAGAACCGGGTTCTAACCCGTTGTGTTCCTCATCAATTCCTTCCTCCATCCTTCTTTTTCTCCTTCTAAAATTCTTCCTTAAATTACAATCTTTTACAACACGTTATCAGCACGATTGTCTCTACCCAGAACATCGTTCAAAGCAAACCAGAAAAATCAATCAAAAAAAAACCGAGAAAGAAAGAAAAAGGAGATGCACAGTTGCACCCCGAGCTCTGCACTGTTCACCCGAGGATGATGCGCGCCGCCGTTCACGCCACCGCTACCACCGGCGTGCTCCCAGCGTCGTCGCCGGCCGACCGGCACCTTCCCAGCCCTCTGACGCCGCCGGGAGGAGGAAACCCGACGGCCACGCCCGTTGACCCGAGGAGATCCGTCGGATCCACCAAACCCGCGCCTCCTTTAGCTGCTGCCGGCGGCATCGCGCTGCCCCACCACGCTTCCGCTGCTCTCCTTATGCCACCGTCGCTGTCCCGGGCCTCTGCCACCTCGTCAGCGCCGCTGCAGGTTGTTGCCGCCCCGCTGCAGCCCATCGCCATCGGCACCTCAACGCCTCTTCTTCCTTTGCAGCAGTACCGCCGTCACATAGGGGGATGATTCGGGGCAACGAGGAATGGCAGGCTGTAGACTTGCTACCATATGGGGATGGTGGTTGTAGGTGGCTACCATATGGGGATGGTGGTTGTAGGTGGCTAGACTGTTGTTTGGCCCCAATTTTTCAAGCCGTTAGTATGTTTGCAGTATTTAATGTATAGAGAGGCTGCAAAGAGAAAGATGGGAAGTTTGGCAGATAAATCAGTCCTTCCTGCCTCCAACTTGCCTGAGGAGAAGCTTCAAGCTACTATTGATGGTATTGAAATAGCAGGTACGTACTTCCATTTTCTTCTCTACTACTTCTCTGTACTAAAAATAATTGATGATAAAAAAGGTGTGCTTTGTTCAACCATGGAGATGGAGGAAAGCAAGCAAGTGCCGCGTGAGGCCAAAGGCAGTGTTTTTGTATGTATATGGCCTGTGAGTCAAATAACAGCAATGAGCTGATCCACACATTCTGGTAGTGGTGGTATAATGGATTGGGCTCCTCTCCAGTTGGGGGTAACAGGAGACATCCTGTTAAGTCAATCTCAACCATTAAATTAAATCTAATGGTTCTTAATATATCTTTTCAACATTGCATTTATTTCTCTTTTTTCCTTATTGTTTCTTTCCTTTAACCGATGACATAAACAAAAGAACTCATTTAATTTTTTTCTTTTTTCACACATGCTTTTTACTCTCTTGTTTTTTGTCATCAACTTATGAAGGGAAACAAAAAAACACCATGAATAGTTTTTTTGCAATAAACTTAAAAAATTAGTTGATCATTGAATAGAACTTTCTTTTACTCTCTTGTTTCTTGTTTACAAACTGTGAAAGAAAACAAATATCATATTTGTAGTAAGGTTAAAAGAAGAAGATAGAGAGTATTTGTAAATCCAGTATTCATGATTGAAGACAAAAAACAAGAAAATAAAAAGCATTTGTGAAAAAAGAAAAAAATTAAATGAGTTGTTTTGTTTATGTTATCAGATAAAGGAAAGAAACAAAAAGAAAAGAAGAGAAATAAATGCAGTGTTGAAAAAGTATCTTATACAATAATTAAGAACCATTAGATTTAATCTAATGGTTGAGATTGACTTAACAGGATGTCTCCTGTTACCCCCCAACTGGAGAGGAGCTCAATCCGTGGTATAGTAGGCGCATGCACCATATGACATTAATTAATACCATCCAATATGGAGTAATACGTTGGAATAATAAATATGGCTAACTTTTATGATATAAATAATAAATAATAATAAATTAATCATAGATGTGTAATCTTGCATTCAACGGATTTTTATTAAGTGCAAAACCTATGCATCTCACATGGATTCCTTGAAGTTTCTATAATTGTTTTTCATTAAATCTATATTTAATTTCTTCTGTTTAATGGGTTGGCGCTTGCGGGTATACGCTTATAAGTTTTGAACTGGTTTCTCCGGTGATTGATGGTGAATAATAGATTATAACCCGAGATATTAATCGAGTTAGATTAGAAATTAATTTACGGTAAAACATATTATTTGCATATCATATTATGTGCATGTTATTATTATATATTCTATATTATTATGCTATTTATTATTGCTGAAAGATCTATCGAGTAAGCATATTTTATATTTTTTTAATTTAAATTATGATTGGGCTATTAAAAGACCCATTGCATTTAATCTCTCGTTTAAATTTCATTTATATTTTGTTTTGGGCTTGTACAAGGCCCATCAAACAGTGTTCTTCCGGCGAACCCTGAAGTGTTTTGACCGGAATCCGACGTCTCGGGATTTTTCCGGCAAGCCCAGAAGTGTTTGGCCGGAATTAGATACCTTGGGAGCCCGGAAGGCCATTGTATTTATTTTATTTACTTTCATTTATATTAAGTTTGGCCTCATATTAGGCCCACTATATTTTAAATATTCTGTTGTTTACATTTCAATTGGGCTCCTATAAGGCCCATTGTACTTAATTTCTCGTTTTAATTTCTTTACGATTTATTGGGCTCGTATAAGGCCCATCGTATTTGTTTTGCGATAATTTAATTATTATTGGGCTAATTTATAAAAGGCCCATTGCATTTAATTTTAGTCATTTATTTTTGGGCTAATTTATGTAAGGCCCATCACTTTTAATTTTTTTTCGGTTATTTAATTCTTCATTGGGCTAATTAACGAAAGGCCCATGTTTATTTCTTTCATTTTCGTCTTTAATTTTATTTAAATTATGTTATTCAAGACCCCTATAATTTCCATAAGAAATTTATGGATATCAAATGCGGACAGGAATTTACATGATAATAGTTTGGAAGACTAAATATAAGAGTCCAGCCGACTCAATAAAAGAAAATAAAACGAAGACTGGAAGTCTTACCATTCAAAAGATCCTGAAGATCCTTCAAAGGAAAATCTGTTAGTTATATGCCCAAAAGCCAATCTATGGATGATTGTAGTCATGTATATACATTGAGGTTATTCCAATAAATATGATTATGAGATAATTACTTGCACATATTTATAACCCTAGTTTATATATTTGATATATTCTTAAATGTCCCTAGTCGGTTATTATTATGGACGGGTTGTAATAATAAATTAAGACTAGCGT